>WBMZ01014488.1:0-53522 GCA_013400975.1 Atrichornis clamosus
GCCGCGGCCGCTCGCCGCCCGCCCGGGACCGTCGTGCCCGGGGAGCCTCGGGCACGTGCTGCGGGAGCGGCCCCCGAGGCGCGGGGAGCGGCGCGGCGGCTCCGGGAACCGCGGGACGGGTTAGGTTGGGAAAGAGCTCTGAGATCATCGAGTGCAACCTGTGACCGGTCGCCACCTCGTCAACCAGAGCACGGCACTGAGCGCATTCCAGTCTTTCCTCAAACACCCCAGGGACAGAGATTCCACCCCCTCCCTGGGCAGTCCATTTCAATGTCTAATTACCCGTTCTGTAAAGAAATTCTTCCTGGTGTCCAACCTAAACCTCCCCTGGTGCACCATGAGGCTGGTTCCTCTTGTCTTGTCCCTTGTTCTCTGGGAGCAGACCCCCACATGGCTGCCCCCTCCTGTCAGGGGCTTGTGCAGAGCCAGAAGGGCCCCCCTGAGCCTCCTTTGCTCCAGGCTGAGCCCCCCAGCTCCCTCAGTCCCTCCTGCTGCTCCAGCCCCTTCGCCAGCTCCGTTCCCTTCCCTAGCTCCGTTCCCTTCCCTGGACACGCTCCAGCCCCTCCATGTCCTCCTTGTCCTGAGGAGCCCAGAGCTGCCCCCAGGGTTCGAGGTGTGGTCTCAGCAGTGCCCAGCACAGGGGGTGGTCACTGCCCTGCTCCTGCTGCCACACCATGGCTGGGACAGCCCAGGGGCCATCGGCCTTCTTGGCCACCTGGGCACACGTGGGCTCATGTTCGGTCACTGTTGACCAGCATCCCCAGGTCATTTTCCACTGAGATACTTTCCAGCCACTCTACCCCAGCCTGTAGCACTTCAGCAGCAAAAAATCCCCACCTTCAGGGGTCTTGTCACTCCCAGCGTTGTTTGAGATTCACACAGCAAAATTGGAATTTTTGTTGCCCCATTGTTCATTGTATTCTAATGATTCTATCTTTTCTTTCCTCTCCTTTAAGCTTTGATTTTATTAGCTTACACCAAGTTGCTTCCAGTGTTAGCTCGTGACTCCAAACACTGGTGCTTCTCCATCAAGTTTGTCAGTACTCCATACAGTATTACCAGGTGCTACATGTTGTGCACATACTGAAATCTTGGTTGGCAGGAGGAAAAGTGGCAGCAGAACTTCAGCCCTGGACATGAGGAGAGCAGACTTGAGGCTGCTCAGGGAACTAGTGAGTAAGGTCCCCTGGGATAACACTTTTGAAAGTGCTGGGGTCCACCGGTCCTGGTCACTTTTTAAGGACCACTTCCCAAGATCACAGGAACAGGCAGCTCCAGAATGGCATAAGTCAAGCAGATGAAGCAGAAGGTCAAGTTGGCTGAGCAAGGAGCTTCTTTGGGAGCTTCCACCAAAAAAGAAGGCATATGCTCAGTGGAAGCAAGGTTGGATGACACAAGAAGAATATAGAGATGCTGCTCACCACTGTAGGGAGAAAATTTGTGCAGCCAAAGCCTAATTGGAGTTGAAGCTGGCCAGGACTGTGGGGGACAATAAAAAGAAGTTTTAAAAACACATAAACAGCAAAAGGCAGTCCAGAAATTGGCCCATTCCTGGATGAGGATGGCCACGTCAGAAACAGGGCCATAGACAAGGCAGAGATGTTCAATGCTCTCTTCTCTTCCATCTTCAACACAGATGACAGGACAAGGGGGTCCCAGTGGCCTGAGCTGGAGGACCATGGCTGTGGGAATGATCAACCCCCAGTCAACCCTGAACTTGTGCAGGATCTGCTGCTCCAGCTGGATCCCTACAAATCTAAGGGTCCTGATGGGATTAATCAAAAAATACTTATAGAGCTGCTGATGTTATCGTAAAGCCTTTTTTGATGATTTTTCAGCAGCTTTGGGAGTCTGGACAGGTCCCAGCTGACTGGAAGCTGGTGAATATCCCAGATTTCAAGAAGGGCAAGAAGGATGACCCTGGGAACTACATGCCTATCAGTCTCACTTCAGCGACTGGTAAAATTATGGTGAAGATTATTCTGGGAGATATTGGTAAACACCTGGATGACACACAGGTCACAGCCAGCACAGGTTCATGAGGAGAAAGTCTTGCTTGTCAAACCTGATTTCCTTTTACAACAAGATAACCCACCTAGTTGATCAAGGAAAGCCATTTAATGTAATTTTTTTAGACTTCAGCAAAGCTTTCCATACTGCCTCTCCCAGGATCCTTCTGGACAAAATGTCCATCCCACAGGTGGATAAACACACCATGTGTTGGGTGAGCAACTGGCTCATGGGCCGGGCCAAAAGGGTTATGATGACTGGGGCAACATCACACTGGGGGCCTGTCACTAGCGGGGTTCTGCAGCGCTCCATCCTTGGCCCTGGGTTCTTCCACATCTTCATAAATCACCTGGACACAGGACTGGAAGCATACTAAGTAAGTTTGCCAATGATCCTAAGTTGGGAGGAGCTGCTGAGTCCCTCAAGGACAGAGAGGGCCTGCAGAGAGACCTTGACAAATGAGAGGGCTGGGAAATCGCCGACTGTACAGATTTTAACAAGGGAAAGTGCTGGATTCTGCCCCTGCGATGGGGCAGCCCTGGATGTACAGGTGGACTGGGGAATGAGATGCTGGAAAGCAGTGCCACAGAAAGGGACCTGGGGGGCCTGGTCCATGGCCAGCTGGACAGGAGTCAGCAGTGCCCTGGAGCCAGGAGGGGCATCCCTGTCCTGGGGCATCAGGCCCAGCATGGAGGCCAGGGAGGGATTGTCCCACTCTGCTCTGGGCTGGGGGGGCCTCACCTCGAGTGCTGGGGGCAGTTTTGGGCACCACAACGTAAAAAAAGACATTAAACTGTTAGAGAGAGTCCTAAGGAGGGTCACAAGGATGGTGAAGGGCCTTGAGGGGAAGCTGTATGAGGAGCAGCTGTGGGCGCTTGGTCTGTTCAGCTGGAGAAGAGGAGACTGAGGGGAGACCTCTCTCCAGGTACAATTTCCTCATGAGGGGAAGAGGAGAGGCAGGCACTGATCTCTGCTCTGTGGTTACAGTGACAGGACCAAGGGAATGGCCTGAAGTTGTGTCAGGGGAGGTTTAGGTGGATATTAGGAAAAGGTTCTTCCCCCAGAAGGTGGTTGGGCACTGAAAAGGCTCCCCAGGGCAGTGATCACAGCACCAAGCCTCACAGAGTTCAAGAAGTGTTTGGACACCACTCTGAATCACATGGGGTGACTATTGGGGCTGTCCTGTGCGGGGCCAGGAGTGAGACTTGATGGTCCTCGTGGGTCCCTTCCAACTCAGGACATTCTATGATTCTACAATCCTATCTTTTAATTCTCACTTTTTGAAATCTTCTTTCTGACTGTGTCAGGCACCTTTGGCTGGTTTGCATGAGCAAGCCTAGAAACTGAGACGAAATTACTCACACTATTATGTTTTCCATGTCCACCCATGCACACACTCTGTGTGTGTCCTGGAGGGGGGTTTTGCTGGGTTGCATGAAGTTCTTGCCCTGCTAACAGATGACCAAGTGAACAGCTTTGGCCTTCTGAGATTTCTCCTCTGCTCTCACCAGACAAGCCCAAACACCGGGCAGCTGTCTGACAGTCTTCATGCTTCTTTTGTTTAGGGATGTGGTGTTTTAAAATCTGTGAATTAGCAATGTGGCTGGGTTTCAGTTCTGCACAGAGAAGTTACATTGCTAATGCCACCTGTCACCCACAGTGCAACTTTTTCATTTGGCATTGTCTAATAAAAGCATACACAACAGTAGTACTTTCAAGTCAGCTGGGTTTAGTTTCTCATGCATTAGCAATGTAGGATAGAGTCATTCTCCCAAAAAGCTGATTTTGTAAATGACTAAGGTCCCACACTGAAGGCTTATGGAAGAAGATCTTCACTGCTAAGTGCATGGCAGTCTTACTTATCTTTAATGACAAATTATTAATATTGCACAGGCAAATACATCATTTTCAACAGCTCCTTGTTTTTTGCCATTCTCTCTGGTCTTGTCCTTGTAAATTCAATTTCACAGGCACAATCTGTAACACAGCAGGTGCCAAGTGTAGCCTTCTTGTTTCATAGGATCCAACTAACTGTCTATGTGGGATTCATTTAAACAGTAGCATAGGCAGCAATGAAAAAAACTTGTGTTTCTGCTATACAGAAAAAAAAAAAAGATGCTTCTCAAGTAGCCACCCCTTGTAGTTTCTTGCACAGTTCTTAAAGACCACCTACTACCATGCTTCCATGCAAGCTGGTTCTGGAGACTTTATGAATTCCATGGAAAAAACAGTCATGAATGTGGCCTTGCTTGTGCAGTTGAAGTTTTGTAGGTCAGGCCCAGATAATCAATGGTGCTGAAACCAAAGGAACTCAGGCATCTGAATACCTTTGAGGATTTGGACTCCAGTTCTTTACTGAGGTCTGTTATTAAGGCTCCAGAGCTTGGGCTGCTACAGTTCTGCAGGTTCTCTCTGACTTATGCCAAATAAACTGACCTGTGTACCTTATGCCTTAGGGAAAGGAGCTACCTAGTTCATTGCCTCTACACTGCCTCCTGGTTTTTAGAGCAGATGCGGGCTCTATCCCTGAAAAATCTCCCGGAGGTTTCCCTGTGGAAAGCCTTTGTGTAGATGCACACGCACAAAACGTCGGCATGACAGAAACTACCCCCACTGAAAACTCTCTCTAATTGACACTGCAGTAGTGATCCAGGAGGGCGGGGTGGTTGGTGGGGCTGAGCCACGTTTTGCCGGTGGGATGGCTGTGCATCTGGAGTCCACATCTGCGGAGCTCAGATGCACAGATCTGTACATGGAGCTGGCAGAAGAAGGAGGGGTGAGCACAGCTGAGGGTGCCAACACAATTAAAGCCGAAGAGAGAAGTGACTGTTCCCTATCAGCACCCTGTACTCTGCACCTGAGCACAAGATGAAGCAGGATCTGAGCAGGGATTTGCACCAGGGTGGAAACCAACAGAGAGCACAAAGGGCTGCTTTAAATTGGTGGCAAAATTAAGAGCTTCTGTGTGACTGACTGCTCTGATCCAGGGTCTACAGCCAGACCTCGTGGTTCAGTGTGTGACAGGGAATGGGCACCCTAAGGAAGTTGCATGCTGAATAAGGAACACCCTAAAGGTACCTCTGTGGAAGCTTGCAAAGGCAGGAGGCTGTTGCAATCTCTCCTGCTCTCTGGAGTGCTGGTAATGGACTCAAGCACTTGAAAACCCTCTACCCAAGAAGAAATGCTTGTGGTTCCTTTGAAGTGAGCAAACAGAAAGCACCCTTTTGAAGTCAGCACAGTAGCTGGACCAGGATGCTGCTTTGCTGCAGTTCAGATCCTTTTATTCAGCAGGGTAGTGGCTAGTGCATGCACTCATTGTGGAGACCTATGTAGGGAATGCAAAAAGTCCTTTGGCCATGAGAAGGAGGGATATCCCAGCCTTGTTTGTGGGTGGATGTGCTGGTGAGAGTCACTGGCTGGGGTGACAGCCACTCTGATTGAACAGCAGCATGTAAGATAGAGGAGAGACAGTGGGACAGCCCAAACCCCAGGTCTCCTGGGGGTTAGTCTGCCAGAATGGCTCATCTGATGCATGAGTGCATTTCCCTGTCACTTCTTAGGGGCAAAGTGAGCAGGCTGCACTGGTGGCTGGAGGATGTGCCTGTAATGGTGACAAGTATTTGGCTGCTGGGCTTCTTTTTTCTTGGAAAAGGTACCATTATTGCCATAGACCACATTCCTAAGTGTCCCAGGGAGAAGCTTTGCCTTTTACTCTTTAGAGACTCTAGCCATAATGTTAGGAAACATGGTGTTGCCAAGTGTTCCTCTGCTAACCCTTTCCAGGAGTGTTCTAGGTTCATGCCACAGGTACTGATGGTGATGGGCTGACGAGTAAGTGATGAAGCATTGCTTGCTTCTTACGTACCTGGTTATGTGTAAGACTTGACTATTTTAGGCTAAGTAGGAGGAAAATGGTTTTATGACCTTATAATTAGCAGTTGAGTGAGAATAACAGCAAGACTTATTGAGTCATTCTGATAGCACAGTTTCCCTCTTTTTCATAGCTTAATTAAAAAAAAAATGACTAGTATTCTTACACTTCAGCATGTTTTATAACACAGCTTTAAATAAGCAAACAGACAAACCTAATTTCAAGGGATGGTCCAGAGGTCTCTGCTGCTTAGATTCATGGTGACTGAAATGTAGCTGGAGAAACTGAGGAATTCTGATGGCCTGGCAAAGAGCAGATCGGGCAAAGGGCACAGAGGTGGTGCTCAGGAACATCTGGGCGTGACAATGACAGAATCTTGGAAGACGTGAGGCAGATAAATGAGTGACCAAACTGGTAATGGTATGCTGACATGCTGCAGTATATCCTTGATGCCAATGGCAGTGAAAAGCAGCTCCATTCATACCTGCTGACTGAGCTCACGATATATTTATTTACCTCCTACATCTCCCTGATGCATTTGTTTCTCCTCCCTTCATTTTCAGCTGCTTCCATGGTGTACTCATGGCACAGTCATCTCTGATCACCTTCCCAAAGATTAGGATTTTCAGGCAGCTCAAGGGGAGTTATTTGCTCAGTTACCAATGAATTTTGAAGTACGTGACAGTCCCACCGTCACTTTTTAGAGCGGTCGAGCTATCCTGTCTCCCTGAATGCTACTGCTGGGTTGTCAGTTTTGTTTTCAGGGTCTGTCAGCAATTTCTTTCTAGTGACTTTGGTCACTGTTGGCTTTAGCAGCCCCACAGCTAAGTCTGGTTGACAAGGCACACAGTACTGGCATTTGAGCTTACATCTGAAATTCCCAAGAGGAGAAGAGCTCAGACAGAGCCTGGAGAAACTGCTGGAGGACCTCTTGTTTGTGTTATTTTTGAAATACCTTTTGAGAAGGTGGGAGCTGAAGAAGAATGCTTCTGTTGAGTCCTGAACATTTTTCTGTGTGACAGAACCTGGAGGCAGTCTTCTGTCTTCCTGTTTAGGTTTTTGTCAGATAATCCCTGGTGCATCCCAGGCACCTGGTTTATTTGGTTTTCTGAGGAGAGAACCTTCTCTCTTCCTTGAGTCATATCAAAAGAATTACACTCAGCAGATGGCTGTCAGCAGTTGCTTGGGACCACAGACCTACATGATGTTTTGTGAACAATGAGAAACACGCCCTGCACTGAAGTTGACATACTTTTCCCAGAAACAGGTCTTTCCTAGTGCCTTCTTTTTTGATGGAAGGGAGGTGTCGGGGTGGTGGAATTGCCCTCCAGCACTCCAACACCCAGCGGTCAGTTTATCAGCAGTTGTAAATCATTGCCACTCCAGTAATGTCAAAAAAAGTGATGCCTGAGCCACTCTTTTACCATCTGTCTCCTTTGTTTTCTACATGGGTCTCTGAGGGAGGGGCTGCAGGTCTGCTGAGGGAAATGAGCCTGTAATGGGAGGTGCATGAACACCTACAGACTCTGAGTCCTCCTCCTCCTCTGCCTTCTCCTCCCTCTCCTTGGTCCTGTCTACCCTTCGCTGTCTGCCATCCCTTCTTCATGGTTTGAGAATGCCCAGATGTTTTCTGGGCTCACAGCTCCTGGAATTTTCACTGCTGACATGCTGGTGTGCTGTGTTATCAGGTCGCCTGCATCTGAAATGCAGTGGGAAGCACTGTTGTGACCTCTGAGGCTGGAGGCTTTACTGTGCTGGCTTGTGAGGGGAAGACCTGGAAGATGAACTGTTGTTCTGGGAATAAAGAGTCCTGCCGTACTCAGCGCCTTCTCTGGGCTTTACAGTTTGTGTGCTTTTATCACATTATTAGGCCTTCTGGTCTTTCTGCACTTCTGGAGATGAAAGAGTGAGCATATTTTGATGGCCACAGCATGGCTGTGATGGTAGGGGAGAAGATCACCCCGTGTGGAAGCTGTCTGGGGTTGTGCTGTCACCACAGGTGGCAGGCAGAGAGCAGAGAAGCCTCAGGTCCCCTACGAGAACAAGAGTGAGGGACTCAACACTGGTTGAGACAGGTGTACTGTGTCAGCAGTGAGTGTCAAGTAAACACACCTGTGCTCAAAAACCACCAAAATTCTGCCAGTGACACCAGGCTTGGAGCCAGGTATTCACCTGTAGGATTTTCCTGTTTCTATCCGCATCATTCCCTGCAACTGGTGGAATAGAAGAGAACAACCACTTTTGTCCCCAGGCCCTGTGATCCCTCAGGATTCTTGCTTGGACTTGGTTGCTGCTCACCTGAAGAACCAGAAGTGATAATAACCAGAGGACCACATCAGACTGGAGAGTTTTCGAGTAACTTCCCTTACCCGGGGAGGCAGCACAATTCCTGGTGTGCTGGCTTGTGTCTGGTTGGCATTTTGGGCTTTGTGTTCCTCTCAGAAGGGAGGCACCAATGCAACCACCATGAGTCTTTTCTCGGCTGAGATGCTGGTGATGTGGGAGGTAGGGAGACCAGGCTGACTCCCCCTGGGAGATTCCTCCAACCTGAGTGGAGATCTGGGTTGTCATGTGCCTGGCCCTCAAGTTCCAGAGCCTTGTACCTATTGTACAAGGCACCTGGGAAGGTGAGGGAGGTCAGGAGGGGATTCACCTTCCTGTCTTGAGCAGAGACCTGTTTCCATTTTCCTCCCATTTCTTAGGTCTCATCCTCCTACCTGCTGGTGAGAGAGTAGGGGATCTTCTGCTTCTTGTGGTGCAGCCAGCTGGTGCATTTGCCTCAGGGATGGCAGAAAGTGGCTTCACCAAGCCAGTCTCCTCCTGGGAATCTCTGATACTCCTTCACCTTCCTCACTCCTCCGTTAGATTGCAGATCATCCACCTGTCCACGCCTCACACTGCAGTTGTCTCCACTGCCCTGCTGCTCATGCCAGGCTCTGGCACTCCCTGCAGCCCAGGACCTGGCTTGGCTCCATGTTTTTGTGGCAGTTCCCTCTGTGCCACCACATCCTTTCTGGTGAGTGCAGAGGACACAGCTCCCCACCGAGTGGGTACCACAGCTGGGCTCCTTCCCGAGCAGGGTGACGACCAGCTGAGCTCACCTCCGGCCTTTGGTTCACAAACTGCCCCACCCTCGTTGCCTGCACTCCCTGGGGGCTGCTTTTTAAGGGTCAAGGAGTGGCCGCTGTCCTTCCCTGCCCTGCTCACGCTGAGTCAGAGCTGCCTCTGAGTCAGAGCTGCGGCGCTGCAGCGCTCGGGGTCTGGGGTGTCTCGCTGAAGTCTTAGGACCAGCTCCCCAGTCTAAAATTTTAAAGTTTTTTCTGGGGAGAAACCCTTATATTTTCCATTTTCAATTTTCCACCATGCTCAGAGACAAAGTGAGGTTCTAACAGGTGAAACATGTTATGCTTATAAGCATCTCCCCAGCACTTTCCAAAGCTTCATTTAAGCCATATCAGATTTTTTTTGTTGAGACAAATGAGGTGAAAATCATGATTTTTTTTTTTTCCTCCACCTGTATATGCTCAGACGACATAGCTATTCAGATTCTTGCAGTCCACTCTTATCTTAGTGATACTCCTGAGAGGTGTGTAAGCAACATTTGGAAAAGCTGCTTGATGTTGTCATTCACAATGGTAGTCACAACGGAGGTCTTAAAACAAAAGGCTCTGTGTGTTTTACCAAGAGAAGCCACAGTAACAGGTTTCAGTGTAAATGAGAGTTGTATTGCCTTCCATCAGAGATGACTTGAAAATAAAGTACTTTGATGGTAATACTGCAGATGTCTGCAGGAAACCCAGCACAGCCTTGAACACTGTAGTTAGATAGCTGCGCAAAAAAGTACATGAAGGGAAGAGCTAATGTGCAATACTTCTATTTAAGATAGAGGGAGGAAATAGAAATTGTGATAGCATGCTATTTCAAGTAATAATAGAAAGTACTTGATGTTTACATGGTGAATGGATCAATACTAATTCTGTAGTCAGGGCACATACAGTAGTTTGGATTATACAAGTGATAGATGGACTCGGTATAGCTGAAATTTCCACCCTGCAACATTTATTTCTCACTGCGTGTTAGATGGAATTTTCCACCCAACTATCTGAAAGGATTTGCATAAGAATGGTGATAGAGCAGTATTCTTTAATGATGTGCTTTTCTTTGTTAAACTTCAAAAATGTCTACGATGCATGATGAGGTTCGGATGAATTGCCAAGCTAATGCTTTTATATTTTCTTTAAAGAGCTTATCTTCACTGTGTTGTGGGAGTTGCTTTATATTGTTGTCATAAAGGCAGGAGCAGTAAAGCCGACTTTGTAGCAACCCTGGTAGGTGCCCCCTCCTCCTTTACCTTCAGGTCTTCAGTGCTGCTGAAGGAGGCAGATCACAGCACCTCTTCCCCACCACCTGTTTGCCCTACTGTTAACTTGTTTGTGCAGCTTCTCCGGTGCTGTGCATGGCGTGACTCATGGCTGGCTCTGTGTCATTTTACTTTTAAAACAATGGCCCTCTTGGCATTTAACCTAGATCAGCCCAGACTGCTGCACTGTTTGTAGAAACTGGGTCATAACCAGGCTCTTCCCAGAATGACTTCTTGATTTAAAAGAAAGTCAGGATTAAGCCAAATGTGAAAATCTTCTGCCAGTGGTGATTTTTACAGAATGATAGAGAAGATCCTTTGTTTTGTTCTTCAGTCCCTTAGAAAAGAAGTCCAATTTTTTTTAAATGTGAGGGAAAAGCTGCTTGAAATTGGTGAATTTTGGGAATGTAACCTGTTGAGAAGCAATATTTCCTTCCTTGGCCATTGGCCTGGTGAGTCACCTTCTAACCTGCACTGTAGTGAAGCTATTCAGAAATCTCCTACAGCAAGAAAAATAAGCAATACGAGTGACTGCGAGGTTTGCCATCAATTCCACTTGCATGTAGGGTGCAATGATTCCACTTTCACAACAGCTATTAGACAGAGAGGGGCTAATTCTGCCCTGAATGGAGACTTCTGTAGCACAGCGTGAGTGTAACGGAGAAACGATTTGGATTTAGTTGAGTTTGCTATTTTTGTTTTATATTTGCCTTTGCTGATAATAGCCGTTAATTGGAAAGAAATTTAAGCAGAAATTATAACTTTTTCCCTAACGATCTGAGACTCTGCTCTGATATTGGAACTCATGCATCAAAATTGCCTGCATTTTCTTTTGCTTGTGCTTCTAAAAGTTTAATGGTAGCTGTGTATGCAATGCATGAACATTCTAGTTATATATGAGGGCTCAGCACATCCCATATGTGTACCTGGTAGCCAGTCACACCCACAGGATTCCTCCCTTCTGCAGCCTATCCTCCTCCCAAACTCTAGGACAACTCTGTGTAGGAAGAGGATACCACAGGTGTCTTGAGCTAAAAGAAGGGACGAAAATTTTTATATCAAATCTCTTTCAAAACCAACATTTGTTGCAATATCTGCAAAAATAAGAAACTTAACACCAAAATCTGCGCAGTGCCTTCCCTTGTGGTCACTGGAGAAGGTGGTGTTTTACTACAGGGCAGAGCTGCACAGGTAAACATGGGCACAGGTGTTTATGTGTGCATCTACAGCTTACACACTGTGTATTTACTTAAGTATTTGTGTTGGCATTTATAATGTAAGATAGGATAACTCAGGTAGCTCAGGAGGTCTCTCGTCCAAGCTCCTGCTGAAAGCAGGCTCGGCTGTGAGATCAGAGCATGGTGCTCACAGTTTCATGCAGTTGGGTCTTGGAAACCTCCAGGGAGGGAGGCACCGTAACCTCTCTGTGCAACCTGCTCCGTCCTCAGGGGAAGAAGTGTGTCCTCATCTCTGGCCTGAACCTCTCCCTCCTGTGAGGCTCTGCTGGGAGCAGCCTGTCCCCATCTCACCGATGCTTTCCCAGGAGGCACCGTGGTGCTGCCAGGTGCTCTGAAGTCATCTCAGCTCCGTGCTGAGCAGCCCAGAGCCTGTCCTCAGAGGGCAGTGCTCCGGCCCCACTCCTGTTTTGTCTAAACCATGTTTTTAAAAACGTGCTTGTGCCAATGTTTAAACCAGTGTGTTTGAGATGTAGCAACCTTAAATTCGAGCTTGTAGTTTTAGTGTTTTGTTGAATTTTTGGTGAGTGACAGACCCTCACGTCTGTGAGTTGTTGCTGCTCTGTCAGGTGTGTAGCCCCTTCACCACAGCGTGCTCCTTGTCTTGCCTCTGGAAGCATTTCATGGTGATGGCACAGTTTGTTCAGGCTTGGAATTCATTGCATGGGTTCAGGAAGGCAGGATGTCCTACGTGTGAAGCCTCTTGTTGATGGAACTGGCGCTAGGATGGACACGAAGATGACCTAATGGAAGAGGAGGCACCAAAATGATCACTGCACTGGTGCTAGAGCTGAATGTGTGAAAAAATTGAAAAAAATAAAGGTCAACTTTAAAACACAAATGGTTTTCTTCTCTTGGCTGCTATTATAACCTGCCCCCCCCCCCCAAAACCCTACGCAGAGCTGGTGTCTGCATTGCTGTTCCATTCACATGACAAAAAAAATGCCTCTGTGGCCAGGTTCCTCCACCACTTCCCATTGCAACGTGTGCCTGTCCCACAGGGTTTCTCTGGAGTTGGGTGAGGTGTGCAGGCAGTGGGATGGCTGTGTTTTCTTGGAGCAGTGTGATCTGTGTCTTGTCAGATGTCACATGTCTGACCGGTGTTGCTACTTCTGTCTGCTAAAGTGGCAGTATGCTCAAAAAACTCTACCCGGCTTCAAAGAGCAGCCAGAGACAGTATGAGATGAAGCTGCATGTGCGTTTCTTGCTGTGTTTTACACCCTGCTCTTAGTTGCTGTTCTGCTACAGCCCTGTCTGACACCTCAGCATGCCAGCTGCACTCGTTTTACACAACAACCGAGGCCCCAATTACTGCAATTGATGTTGTGTTGCCATTTATACCTGTTTTCTGCCTAGGAACTTGGAGCCATAACCTTTCCCCAAGTCTGTGCCTGCTGACTCCGGGCTGGAGGACTCAGCCATGGCTGGGGAGTCCCAGCCCCCAGTATTTGTTTTCTGCCAGTCTCCCCCTCTCATACTGCAGGTGAGCAAATACCTGTTTTGTGGAATGTGAGAGGAAAGTGGGTCCCAGGCTGAAATGCAGTTGCTTTGGATTTAACTGGCATAATGGGAGTGGTAAGTCTGTGTGGCATTGCGTATGACAATCTCAGCTCCATGTCTGTCTGCTTCCTGGATCTTATGTCCACTCTTCATGCTGTTTTAATTTGGGTTTTGTGTTTAATTAACCTGTATGGTGGGACTGAGAAATAACTGCTGCCTTTGTATAGGCAAAAGAAGTGGTTTTTGTAAAGCTATGACTGTGAAGATAAAGATTTATAACAGTGCAGGAAATAAAACCCACAAAATTATTTGAGAAGCCACACTATGCAGGATAAATTGTTACAGGAAGCATTAGCCTTCTGTAAAAATTCCTTTGCCAGTGAGGAATTTAATACACAGCCTTTGTGAGAGAAGATATGTTACCTCAGTCATGTTCTGATATGCTTTATTTAAGAATTAGACATGAGGAGAACCTTGGATTTTTGCAGTTTAGACTATTTGCATTTAGATATTTTAAATATTTTCTTTAAGCAATGATGCTTAGTAGCTCACAGATGCATAAATATTATTTATATATAAATTATATGTGCTGTATGTTATACACACACGATTGTTTTACTTTCTCTCTTGTCTTTCTGTGTGTACAGCAATCTTCTGTGTATTTTTTTTTCTCCAGCAGGCACTTGGAAGAGGATATGATCACAGCTGAATTGTACAACTACATTAAATGACAGCAAGGTTTTTATCATTGCAATTTGGAATCATAACTCTTTCTAAGATGAGAAAAAAAATCTTTTTTTTTTTTTTTTTCTCGTGATGAGAGGTGCTAGCTGGGCAGTGCTGGAGCCTAAGGTGACTGCTGGTTTGTTGGGGAGACGTGATTCAGGCAGGATGCTGCCACTGCCTTCCTCTCACCCCCGTATGACACCTTTGGTTCAGCACTTTCCTGGTGCCAGCACCACCGAGGCTTGAACCTCCTCCTCTCCAGGGTGGGACCTCCTGAGAGAGCAAAACAAAAGGAACGAGACAGAGGCCTCCAGCCTGGTTCACCAGCACTCGGGAGATGGTACTTCTGTAGATGATACTTCACCACCTGCAGTCTGGTCTCATTTGGAACCACTATTTGAGGTGTAAGTTTTTCCCTTTCTCACGTCTAGCACCCAGAGTGGTGTGGTTTTAGACTGGTGTTACGTGTGCCTGGTCAAAACAAACTTGGCATGTTATTTTTCCCTTTCCTTTTGGATGAGTAGACCTTCATATCCATCTCAGTGGCTTCTCTTGCTGCATTTGGCTTGACTTACAGCTGCATTAGGGGTTTTTTTGTGAAGCCTTTGCAGAACACCAATGTGTTTTGGATTAAGACAGTTCAAAGAAAGAATTTTGTGAATTTTCTTTTTTTCCCTAGTTCTCATATTTCCGAAGTCTAGAAAAACTTAAGCCTCACTCTTGTAGTCTCCTGAATGCTGTACTGTTATTTAGTTTGCACTCTTTCATCAGATTGGTCAGGCAGTACTGCCCCAAGATTTAAGACTTGGATTTGATTAAGAAATGTCTGATAGAGAGTGCAGCTTTTGAAAAGACCTTCCTGTAATGACTCCATGTGGTGGAATCTCTTTCAGGGGAGATTCTGATCTACTTCTTCCACATGCATTTCTGCAGGGCACTGATTCTACCCTTCTAATTTTTCCTAAAAGGTAAAATGTACATCTCCATGATTCCCAACCCCTGTTTCATCAGAGGTTGTGTCCTCAGCCACACGTTCTGAAGGTTTCTGCAACTTTTGACAGCAAGATAATTCTTTGCTTGGTAAATATTGAGAGCTGTCTGCCCGTGGTATGTACTTAGAACAACCTGCAGATAAATGCTTAAATAATGATCTCTCCCAACTGTTGCATGGGGCTTTCCAAAAATAGTTGTCTACAAGCAAAAATAATCCTGAGTTTTGATATTAATAGAATGATGCTTCAGGTCTTCTCCTTAGTGCTGCTGCACTAGAAGAACTGAAAATGAGAGGTCTAAAACACTTTCAGAAGAGACTCCTGATGTAAGGGGATCTTAAGTCTAAACATACTCAAGGTCTTTTGAAGTGACTTATGTTTTGAAGGAGTGATGAGTACCCATCTTCTGAAAATTGAGTGATTTTGTGGCGGTTTAAGTTTGACACAAGTTTATATTGCCTTTTTAATGTCTTGGCCAGTTTCTGTATTCATGTGTTGTGTCACAAGCTGTCCCCTACAAAAAGACCCATCTATATGCTTGGGTCTTATTCAATTAATTTTGACATTTTTAAAGTGAAGAAAGTTTGCAGTAAATGAGTTACTAACATCAAGAACTGAATGCATATGGTCCTTTTGAAATATTCCCACATCCCCCATGAGCTTTCTGTGGAAATAATAATTGGTATTTTATATATTTGTCACTTGACATGAAGTGCTTATCTTACTTGAATGGCTAGAGACTGTGATTGAAATTTAACTCTATTGTGCAAGGTGCTGCACAGATGGAGACCATTTGACATTCTCTGCTTCTAAGAACTTGCATTTGACAGAGATAATGCAGATGAAGGGCAGGATGAAGAAGCACAGAAGAGGGGTTTGTATTACTCTCGTTTTGGTGGTTTTTTTGTGGTTCCCTTATCACTATGATACCTTCCAGAAGTACATGAAATTATATGATTAGTACTCCTTGTGTTCAGTGATCTGTCTTTTCTCTCAAAGAGAAAAATCCACAACCTTCCTTGGTCTAGGGTTTAAGCACACTTCCACGTTGATCCCTGCCCTGTTTGTGTGTGCCAGTGATTGCATGATCAGAGGAGGGTCCTTTGCACAGAGAAGCAAGGCAGGCTTTTTGTCCATCTATTCCTTTGACCTGCAGGTGGTTTTTCCTCACAGGCATGGAATTTCCCTGGGAGTATGGATGACTTGCCCGAGCTGGGAAATTTTGGAGCACCAGGAAATCTGCTGCGTACCTGGGGCTCTGGAGGCTGAGGGTGACGGCCCTGGGCTCAGCTCTGAGGGAAGTCATGCCGGTAAAAACTGGGGAAAGCGGGCACACTTTGTGCTTGTGGGAGACTGCCCTGGATGCTGTGCCCCTGCTGCTGGGGAAGTGCTGTGCTGGGGATGCTGGATTGCTGAGGGGAGGGTGTCCCACTCGTGCCAGGCTGTGGCGCCTCAGCCTGGTGGCCCTTCTGGGCCACCTCTTGTGGCAAAATGGTTCTGCTGCCTTTTGATGCAGCCAGCTCGGGGCACTGCTTTGTGGAGCTTTGCTCACTTTCACTAGCTTGTAGACACTATCTTTTTCCTTCTGCTTTTTTCACACAGACAATCAATCACCTCCTTGCTCAAATGCAGCTGCCTTTGGACCAGGGCTGACATCTGGAAGCACCCACAGCACTTAAGCGTGTTCTCTCCCAGGGCTCTGCCTTTGCATGAGGTTTTGATTTACTGTTTACTATTTCAGGCTTGTAACAAGTAGGCATCCCAAAGCCTTTTAGACACACTTACTGTCTCAGTCAGATAGTCCAAGAGGTCATGTACAGATTGAGACTGAACAGTGAAACATCTGCATACGCTTAACCTTGCTTCACTTCTGGCATTGCTCTTGAGTGTTGTTTGGGCTTTGATCAGACCTATTTATTCAGCCCAGGATCTTTCCTCTTCCTTAATAGCCTTTCACATGCCTACTTCTCCAGACTCTGGAGTCTCCTCATGTTTCTGAAGTCAGGTTTTGCTTCTGCTTTTTCACTTTAAATCCAAAATGGCCAGTGAGAACAGCGTGTTTTGATAACTGTAGGTCCTCTTTGTCAAGGTGTTAGTTAACAGGACAATACATATACCCTCAGGAGCTGATCTGTTTGTCAGACTCGAAAAACTGGTTCGTCTCAATAATAGCCATTTGTTTGTGCAAGGGACTCTTTCTGAATGACATAGGTAATTATCTATTTAGAGTGCAAATAACCTCCATTTTCATAACACAGTCTGCAACATGCTGAACCAACCCGTGGTACATAGATTCCCAAAACATGTAACCTGGCTTTTACTGACCTATTAACTGTTTCCCAGCATCTTTATCTCATGAAGAATGGACTTTTTCTGTCCTCGGTGTGCTGAAAAACAGCACAAGCTTCAGGCTCCTGAGAAGTTTCTAAATTGAGCATTAGATATTTTTATCAAAGACTTGAGTCAGACTTAAATCTTTCACTAGTAGACGGAAGCCTCTTAGGAATGAAATTTACAATGCCAAGATTTCTCTATATGCATATATCCTTTACTATAGTGTCCTAACTAGAAGCTGCTATAGTTCATTTTATTTCGTAGAGCTTTCTGGTGAATTATTTTCTTTCTCAGTAATTTCTCCGTTTAGGAACCCTCCTGAGAAATCTTTACTGTATTAGCTTCAGCTTTGCTGCATCTTTATCTTTAAATAGCTCTTTTAAATTTGCTTAGGCAAATCTGGGGTTTCGTCTGTCTTCAGCGGTATTAAAATAGTATCTGAAGGGAGTGTTACCTGGGTAAGAAGACACACCACTAGACGATGCTATAAATGAGAG
This sequence comes from Atrichornis clamosus, assembly GCA_013400975.1. NCBI lineage: Eukaryota > Metazoa > Chordata > Aves > Passeriformes > Menuridae > Atrichornis > Atrichornis clamosus. Next base: position 17,526 of record WBMZ01014488.1, read on the forward strand.
ACAGATGGATTGCTGCTCAGAGACAACAAGATTATGGGTAGAAACCTGTTTACCTTTTGCAGTGCAGCCGCTGAGCTGAACAAGTCATCAGAACAGAGTGGAGCTGAATAATGCATATTTCTAACAGGCTCTAATTCTTTGAGCTGGAGGAGAGTTTCTTGCACCAAAACTCCTCTCCAGCATGCTTGCAGAGTTACCTATCCAGACTTGAGGTTCAAACCTTGGCATAACTAACCTGTGCTACTACAGAATGAAGGATCAGGACAGATTTCACCCTTGCTGTGTGTGTCCATCCTCTCACAGGAGCTGCCAAGGCAGTGGCTCTCAGCAGGTGGGTCCTTATGAGGAGAAGGAGCACCGTGGCATGTTAACCTCTCCCAGATTTCCATCTGTTCTTATGCATAACTGAGGGGCAGATCAGTGGGAAGGGAAGTCTGTGACTTTAATGATCAAACAGACTGGTGTTTTACACCTCTTTAAATATGGGACTCAGGTGAATAAAGTATGTGGATCCTGGACCACAGGGGTGAGAAAATGCACAAGGCTTGGACTTCCCATTTTGTGTAACTCATTTCAATGTAACTGAAGTGTTAATCAGAGAAAGACAAATAATTGCACAGAATTATTAAGCTGTCTTCCCTCTGTTCTGCCCATGCATGACTCCATGGGGTATGGCCTCCAGGGACATATTTTCAGAAATAAGTGCTGTGAGGAAACGTACCTGTGTGGAAATACATCTCGGATCTCAGAGTGATGGTGCTGGAGACGAGCCTGCACATCACTCTTGACACTGTCCCCAGGTAATACCACCCTCTGTTTGGGGTGAGCAAGTTCTTGTGGTGTTATAATAGGAGACATCCTGAGGAATTCTTAACTGTGCACAAAGTGAGCCACAACTCAAAATGATTGTACTGTGGGACACTGAGCAAGTGCTCCTAGTGCTCTTTGAGTGGAGGAAGAGCTGTGGCTATGGTCATTCATATCCTCTCTTCTTCTTCTTCTTCATCAGGCCAAACAATTCAGACAAAACAATTTTCCTAGTTGTAGTAGAACAAATTCTTCTTAGTGTTCAGTGTGTTCATTCTTGAGACTGAAACCCTTTCCCAGCAAACAAAATCCCCAAATGTTGTGATGGCTTAAATGAAGTGCCGACACACTGCTGGGGTCTCAGAAGAGCTATAAAGCCAAAGCCTAAATATCCTTTGCTGCAGGTATAGGCCCTGACCCCAGCATTCCATAGCTGGGAGCATTTGTAGGGAAAAGTGGGATCTAGAAAGCTGCATAAGGCATTGTCCTCCTGATGCAATGACAAAGTAAACTGCTTCTAGCTCTTCCAGGCAAGGAAGGAGCAGTAACTGGGAGTAATGGCATGGACTAATAAAATAATTCTCCTTTTAATGAGGTATTCTCCAAAGTGCTGTGGGGTAGTGTGGACCCAGGGTCTCAGCCAGGGCTGTGACTCCACCATTAGGGCCAAGCTGTGCCTGTGCACCCACTGTCAGCTGTGGGATCATCCAGGGTTGGGTTTTTTGGAGAGCACATCCCCAGCTGACATCAGTGAGGTCTTCCTCTCAAAGTGGCAGCTATCAAGGTGCCGTTTATGAGCAGGATTCACGAAACTAATTAGTCACCAGGCCCATTAATCAGGAAGACTAGAAATAATTCAGCAGAATTCATGCTGTCAGCAAGGATGAGAAGAGCCCTCTCTATGACAGCTTACCTTGCATTTTGATCATTAGGCGATTCGGAGTTTAGTCCATCCGTCTTGTTTATCTGCCCTCAGGGGAAAATAATCCCTGCATCCCAGCCATCTCGACAAGTTTGAAATTCAAACATATTTTCAGTTCTGTCAGTAAAATATCAAATGGGCACATTCGGATGAGTATTGACACACAACGGCGCCGGTGCCTTTTTTCCAAATGTATTGTCAACAACTCCCTCCTTTCCCTGCTGCTCTCTGCGTGCAGTAGCTCGGCACCATATTAGGGAAAGTGAAGGTTGGGGTGCATGAATGGGTCATTAAAGGAACAGCTAAACTGAAACATTCTAATTATTCTTAGCAGCCTTCTCAAGACAAGCCAAAGGCATTCCCCAGGGTAGCTCCACCTTCTTGTGTCTTGGGTGAGATTTACATACATGTGCTTGAGCAAGAGATCTATCTTAAAATAATCAAGCCAGTGTTTATTTTGGCTTTCTTTGCCTCTTTCCCCCACACCAGAAATCCATCCAGAGCCTGTGCAGTAAAATATTTCTCTAACAGATGCATTCCACGCTGCTGGTACGGAGTGGATTGGTCACTCCAGAAAGCACACACTAACAAGGCAGGAACAGATGGCTTCAAGTCTTGGCATGGAGCTGTTGTGGCTACTGTTTTTTCATTAAGCATTAATTGCTGGAGGTGGAAATCATGCTTCTCAGAGTGCCAGAGAGACGGGTCTCGCTGTGTGGCTCAGATGCAGTGAGTGGAGCAGAGAAGGGAGAAGTCTGTCTGGAAACCTGGGATGCCATGAATTTCTGCCCTCCACCAGAAGGGCTGCCTGTCATCTCCACTTTATGAGCCACTGTCTGGGATGCAAAGGAATTTCCATGCAGGCCAAGGCAGGCTCACTGGGAGTGGAAGCAATCTGAGGGGTAAAATGAGTTGTCTTTCAAAAGAAGGTCTGCCTAAGAAGAACTGTTGGCCTGCTTGGGGTGAAATGAACATGCAGTTGAAACAGAGGCAAGATGATGTAATAGGAATGTGGACCAGGCCAGGAGTATGTTCAGTTTTGTTTATTATATATATATATATATATATACACATGTATTTTGTATCTATTCTGTGCTTCGTGTTTTTAATGTCACCAAGCAAAGCACTGGATCCTGGTGTTATGGGCACCAAGTTCCTATTGTCCTGTGGAATTTTTGTGCATAAATACAGTTTTTAATGCTTTTTTCTTCCTCCGTAGTATGTGTTCTTTTTCCGTAATACTAAAATCCAAAAAAATCACTTTAGATTTATTAATCTACTATACCAAAATATTAAAAGAAGTACTATCACTTGTGAAAGAAGGAAGCCATACCATAAACCCTGTACCCCAACTACCACTTAATGGTGGAATTATAGTTTTTCTCAATGTCATTTCTGTGTCTTCTCTCTCTTTTTTTTTTTTAATGATATCCTTTTCACTTCATATGCTTTCCACATTCTCTCTCCTGTTCAAACTTTGATGTCACAGAAATGTTGTTTCTTAGCCTAATCCTACTGGCATAATTTAACCTGGCTCTTCGTTGTGGGAGATGCAGCCTAGAAGTGGCACCTCTTTGTTGCATAAGCACATCAAATATGGAGTTTTATGGCTCTGGTGCTGTTCTAACTTTTTTATGGTTCTGGGTAGTGCTTTGGGGCTCTTCTACCTAAAAAGCAACTGCTTGTGCAAAGTCTTCTTCACCTGTGACCTTGTTTGATTTTTCACATGAAAACATCTGTTTCCATGCAGTACATATTAACACAGTTGTGATACCTCTAATAAAGTTCATGTCACTTGTTAAAGTGTAGAGCTTAGGAAACCAGGCTTTGGTATCCTGGCTGTGTGTTCCTGTTTCTGCTGTTACATCCTGCCTCCATCCTGCCTGTGCCGCATTTTGGAGAACTTACCATGACATCATTACGTTTTTCATCTGTCTTGAAGCCTTGATAGGTTCATCCAGTTTCATTTTGAGCTGGTGGAAGAAGAACAAATCAAAAACGTCTGACAAATATCAAAATGTCCTCATGTTGTCAGAATGAAATGTATCGGTGCTTCAAAAGGAAGGATAAAAATTTTATGTTTTGACTTTTTAATTTAATATTATGTATTATAATGCAAAATAAAAAACTAGGTCAAAATTAATTTCATACTTGCACAGCTAGTGGAGTTTTACCTGTAGGCTGTAATTTTTTTCAAACTGGAAGGTTTCATATATGTGTAAGAAGATACTGTTCTCTCTTTTTGTGATTCTTCTTATCAGTCTTATTGTGCCTTTGTGTGATCCTTCTTTGTGCTGTGTCTTACAATATGTTAGCATTTATTCCTTGTAATGCACAGACCATGATAATTAAAAGTTTCCAAAATATATTTCATTTTTAGTATTATTTCTTCTACCCTTTTTAAAAGCCTCCCTAGAAATTACAGAGTAGGTGAAACTTGGAAGGTTCTCATGACTCAAAGCTTTAAGGCCTGCTGTTTGATTGGTTTGGGGCTGTCAGAGTGCACACTGTCCAAACCAACGTGGTGACTGAGCTTTCCTGATGATATTGTAAATATGCATCAGTTCCCAGAGGTGCATATCTCAGACCTCTTCACTGATGAATTGGAAAATCCTGCTTCTGTTACAGTAAATTAGCAGGAGAAGAAAAAGTAGTGAGGCAAAAAGAAAAAGAGAGGATGACCTGTGAGACTGATGATGGTGGGGAAGAAGGAAGGATATAAGTAGCAAATAGGCACTATCGGTTTTAATGAAAAACCCACCTTTTAATGCTACTTAGAGCTGCTTTTTGCAGTGGAAGGATGTTTGGCATCAATTATAGAAAAAGGGTTTTTTTTTTTTTTTTTTTTTGCTTTTTTTTTTTTTTTTTTTAATTTCACTGCTTGTTTAAGGTAACTGAGAGTATTGTTTTTGTTCCATCAGCAGCCAGTGCTTCCAGCTCGGTGCAAGAGTCAGTTGTTAGTGCACATTTGACCATCCATCTCCAATTATCCACTTCTGCTTTCCCACTCAGTGTGCAGAAGGCACATTGGCTAATGCACATTCTCTCGTTGGTAATTCTGTGACCTTTCCTCTTTCCCTCTTGCAGCAGTGGTCATCTACCCATCAGAGATGTTAAGTGTGCTCTGAAGTCAGTGGAAGAAGACTGATACATCCAGCTCTGGCACTGATGTTCTGGATGCACTTCAGTGTCTCACTTACAGCCCCTGTGTGCCTCAGTCCCTACCAGTTCAGAATTTCTTTTGTCTCCTTATCCTGGAAGCTATTCTTTTTCAAGGCCTGCCTTTAAGTGTTGTCACCTTCATGGAGCTCTAAAATATTATAGCGTAAATAAAATTAGATGAAGAATTTTGGTGGTGTAAGTTTCCCCTTGTGTCTGTGCATTTCCCAAAGAAAAGAAAGGCGTTTGTCTATTTGATCTTTAACTGAAGATTGTTTATTTGGTTTGAAATGTGAAGATTTCTTTCATGTTATGAAAATCTATTAGGATGACCAAATGACCAGCATATTCTCATGATGAGTATTAGTTGGTCCAAAATCTATTCTGACTTTCCAGGCTAAAAGGGGATGACCTTTATCTCACCCATGGAAATTTTTAGAGCAATCCCTGTATTTTTCTTACTGCAAAACATACCCAACATTATTTAAAGCTGCTAAGGAGTTGAACAGTGTATTGGGACCATATTGCTCTCCTATCATCTGGCATAATGGTTTTCTTTTTGCCATTTAAGATTAAAACACATATGGAACTTGCTTTAATTTGTCACTTTTATTTTCTGAGTTGCTGAGTTCCAGCTTCAGCTGGGATGTCACATTAATTCTGTTTAAATCTTGGGGAGCAAGCAGGTTGATTGGAGTTAACTGTGTACTGTATAATGATTCTGAGCTTAAGCAGCGTTATCTCCAGCAAATGTCTTTGCTACAATAGTCATCTGTGTGAAGCCCTGGAGCAATTCTTGGCTTTTTCACTCGTATCACTTCACTATCAAAGCTGAAATGATTAATATTCACAGAAAAAAAATAGATTTTCTCACAGCAAATCTTCCTTTCTATTTCTGTTTGGTGAGAACCAAGCCTTCTGCATACATTATACAGATCAGCTAGAACCAGTCTGAGGAGTGAGGATGTATATCTGTGAAAGTGATACAAATACATCACTGTGATTATCAAAAAGGAATTGTAAACATGCCCATATTCCTAGCATGTTCACTTCTTTTAAATGGCTTTTTGTTCTGCTTCTCCTGTTAGCTGTGGTGATGTAAAATCAAGAATGGTGCCCTTGAACAGGCTGGATTTCTGTGGTGTGGAAAAAAATTGAATCGCCCCCACTTTGTCCCTATGAGAGCAGTGCTGCTCCACACGGTGCTTCCTGATGGACAGCAGCCACCAGGCTGCAACTCCACGTAGCAGCATCCTGGGAATGGCCACGCCTGTGGTGTGACCTTGGCCCAGGCACGTGCAGAGCCAGTCAAGCCTTGGGCCACTTGTAAGGACCATGGATTCCAAGAGCAGATGCTGACTGGATTGCTCCCTACAGCTCCCTAGCCCTGAAGGTGCTCAGGACTTCTAAAACAAAACCAGCCTAAAACAAGTTTCCATCAAAGCCAAGATGTCCACCTAGGAGTCTGAGATGCCTGTTAATTAAAAACAGGAACGAAGCAGCCACAAGTTGGCTCAGGTGCATGAGATGGTTTCCAAAAGCTGGTTTTAAAAAAGAGGCTTAGAGTGATTGCAGATCCTGTTGAAGTCAGCAGTGAACTTTGCACTGGTGTGGTGGACCTTTAGGCGGCATTCCAGGAGTCAGTGTTGCACAGGAGAAGAGTGTTCCTTTGAACCTTCTGTTGTGAAAATGGTAAGTGCTCATGTATTTAATTCACCATGCAACACAAGGTCTTCCTTTGGAAAACCCTTTGTTGTCCAACCTCGTCAGCCTAAAGTCTACATATATGTATAAAGTGTTACATGTATGTATAAATATGCATTAGTTTATTTATAGATATCTCTCTCTATGGGTATTTTTGTGTATTTCCTCCTCAGGAGGTGGAACCCCTTTGTTTCTGTGTGGGAATATCAGAGGATACCTCCTGCTACAACTTCGAATCACCAACACCGTAAGTGTTTGATTTTGCATGAGGACAGCCTCCAAGGCCAAAGCATTTTTGACTCAAACACTGCCTCTTCAGCCACACCTTCAGTTTGGGATGTGCTCCTAACCAATTTAACAGAGACCCCTAACAAGAGCAATTACTTTTACTGTTGCTAGCAATTTCTTTCTATGTAGCAACACTATAAAAAGAGCCCAGGGTGAATTTGACCCTTCTGTCGGTGACCCAGCAAATAACCCGAGCAGATAATGCAGACAAATACAAATCAGTAAAAGCTGTGATGAATAAAAAAAGAGCGTTCTGTGTGGGGTGGAGCATGTTTGCCAGAGATCTAGAAAGACAGTGGCCAAGGATGCCTTCCAAGACATCACCGTGCCTCTTGGAGAAGGCAGGCTGAGCACTGGGATGTGTCACTACAAGGGTTGAAATAAAAGTGAGAAGCACTGCTTTGCACCTCATTAGGAGTTTCATGTCGTGTTCAGATCTCTGGGGAATTCTTTGGAGAGAGTCTTTGGGGCTGTGCAGAAGCACTGTGAGTGCCTTTGGAGGAGGCACAGCATGGGAGAATCAAATGCAGGAGCAAGAGTCTGATGTGTCTGTGCAGAGAGCAGCATCAGGCAGTGTGGGCTGTGTCCTGCTGAACCCCTGAGCCTGCACGGGGAGCAGGAAGGCTGCATTTGGTGCTTTGTGCTGGAAAACATGGAAAGCCTCTGCTGATGGTGGTGGGGCTGCACACGTGAGCCCAGAGCTAGCTGGCGCGTTGTAAAGGTCACCAGACCACCCACCATTGTGCAGAAAGATCATTTCCAAGATGCTTGGAGAGGTGAGGATGGGACTGGGAGTTGTGTTGAAATTACTGCAAATGGGTGTCTGGCCTTTCCCTGTGTTGTGTGCCTCTGGCATGCCTGTGAGACAGTGAGGAGATGAAAATGCTAAGGAACTGATTCGCATCTACACTGAGGAGCTTCTCTTTTGGCTCTGGCAGCCCAATTGCTATATTTATTTGCTCCCTGAGGACTTTTTTTAATTTTGAAAGGTGAGGGAAAAATAAGCTTTTACATCAGAAATTGTTTGAGTCTGTAAGTTTTCTTTTGGTGTTTGCTCTGTGGCATAAAAGCATAAGAAGTCTAATGGACTTTTCAAGGAAGTAATTATCTGGTGTACATCCTTTAAGCTTAAAGCTTTTATTGATATTTATACATGTAGCTAAAGAAAATACAGTGACAAAGTATGAATCTGTTCTATTTTTTGCATCAATACAGAACAGCAGTTGATGCCATACTTAGACAAACTTCATAACTATTATTTCTTAACCCCGCGAATGTGAAGGGGGAGAAAAATAGGAGGGGAAAGTTGTACTGATGTAGCTACGGCTGTTGTTTAATCGTTCATCTCTCTTGATATAATGGTGCTTGATCAAGACATTTTATTTTCATTCATTATAATGACATTTTACTCCCCCTCATTTTAACTTAACCATTCAATTTTTTAAGTCCAGGGAGTAGCAGCTGTGCTCCCGGCATATTTCCTGCACAGAAATAAAATCAAGCGGGCTGGTATGATTACAAACTGTGACCCATGGCAGTGCTTCCCCATTTTGTCAGTGGGGCTGGCTACTTTTCTTCTTACTTCCTTCTCGTATTCCTCTCCCCCTAATTGAGGCCTCCATGCTCTCCCAATCTCTCTGTGGCTGACTCTTCCCGTAAAACACTCGTCCACCCTTAATGCATTTGCTCTCATTGAAGTATGTCCAGAAATAGCTTCCAGATGCTGTCATAGATGTCCATTTCATTATTTCTGGTGAAGGGATTTCACTTAAGCATAGCTCCACCAAGAAAAGCAGGAGTCTATGCCTGGTCTACATCTGCTCATCTAGTTCATCCCTCCAATCATCTTGGCCAGCAGCATAGTTTTAAAAAAAACCCAGCTTTTTTCAGTGTTCACGACAAACTTTTGGAAATGAGTGGATATGTTCGCAGACACCCAAACTTCACAGTTCTTAGCAAGGTTAGTTTCTAAAAGTGGTACAGCCATTCTAATAAAATGTCTCAAAGAAGTGGCTAAACCTGTTCTTCATGTCAGAGCTCTTGAGGTTCCCAAAATGTGAGTGTTTACTCATTCAGGAGGCTGTGATGGGGGTGTGAATGTGGTAGGAGAGAGTCTTCAGTTCAAAAAGAACAAGCAATTAGTAGATGCCCAGTCCAAAAATGCATTTAGAATCATCGAATCATAGGATTCCTGGTTGGAAAGAGACCTCAAGAATCACCTGATCCAACCTTTCTTGCCAAAAGCAGGTTCTGGACAAGATGGCACTGCACCCTGTCCAGCTGAGTCATTAAGGTGTCCAATGTTGGGAAACCCACCATTTCCCCGGAAAGACGATTCCAATGGCTAATTGTTCTCATTGTGAAAAAAATTTCCTCTTATGTGTAATTGGTATCTCCCCAGAAGTAAATTGTATCCATTACCCGTTTTCTGTGTGACTACTTGTAAAAAGGGAGTCTCCATCTTCTCTGCAGCCACCCTTTAAGTACTAGAACATGGTGCTAAGGTCTCCCCTAAGCCTTCTTTTTCAAGGCTAAATAAACCCAGTTCTCTCAGCTTCTCCTCACTTGGCAGCTTCCCAGCCCTTTGATCACCTCTGTGGCCCTGCTTTGGACCCTGTCTGTCTGGTCCACGTTTGGTTTTTTTTTTTTTTTTGGTAGTGAAACAGAAGAGTGAACACAGTATTCCAGGTGTGGCCTGACAAGGCCTGATTGGAGTGGGATAATGACTTTCTTAGCTCTGCTGGTTGATGCAGCCCAGCATCCTGTTGGTTTTCTGTGCTGCAGCAACTCAATGTTCACTCTCATGGAGCTTGTTGTTCTCCAGCACCCTCAAGTCCCCTTCCACAGAGCTGCTCCCAGCCAGGTTTATGTTCCTGTTAAGTTTTTATTCATGGATTATGTTTCCCCAGGTGCAAGACCTTACATTTGTCCTTGTTGTGCTTCATAAGTTTCTTGTTAACTCACTCTTCCAGACCTCTTCATGTTCTTCCTGCAGAGTGCCTTGAGCTCATCTACCAGGTCACTTGTGAAGATATTAAACTTAGGTGTATAACTTTATTTCTCTGTTCACTTAACTTCCACTGCATTAGTCATGTCAAAATCTTTCAATCCTTATCATCATTATGGTCTAAAGATCAGGACACCAAAGGATGGGGAGGGAAGATGGAGAAATATGCCAGCTAGGTCTTGTAGATCAACAGCCAGAGAAAATGGAAGGTCCGTCAGGTGAGTGAAAAACAGATACCTTGGGTCATAGGGAGCTGCAGAGAAAGGATTGTGAGCTGGGAGTGGAGAGCTGTGTCAGTTGTGACGTGACCAGGAGATCCTCTTTGTGTTGAAATATGGCTCTGGTCACAAAGCACAAAGAGGAAAATGCCCAACTGCAGTGCAAGCTGGGACTGGTCAAGGTATGGGGAAGGTCTGAGTCTGTAAGAGCAGAGCTGGGGCAGCCCAGCATGTGAGGAGAGAGGGCTGAAGGGGCCCTTTGTCACGGGGGCATGGGGTGAGTAGAGGAGGAGGTGCCTGGTGAACACTCCCACTCAAAGAGCTGGTGGTGATGGGTTGGCCACACGGGGCCAAAGAGTCTGCCCAGTGGGTAGGAGAGAGCCTTACACTGCAGCAATAGTCCTGATATCACCCAATTCTATTTTTCTTCTCGCTTTGGTATTCCATGCTGCCTTGGCTTGACACCTCTGTCTCCAAAGGCTAACGCAGGCTCAATCCCATAAAGACCTGGTCTTTCTTATGGTAAATGCATATGAACACTTCTTGACTTAGATGTTCCAGCATGTACTTGAAGATTCCTCTTTTCACACGTGGTTTGGCATTCTCTCTGATGAACGGATGTTTTCCTATCTTCCTGCACCCCAAGGAGTTTTGCACTTCCCTGGGGCTTGTTTACTTTTAGTAGATAATTGTACTTCTAGATATTCAAGATCTCTGATTCTGATTTGGAGTGTGATAGAACATGTAGTTTCAGTGGGAGTGTGTGGTCTGGAGCAGGTTATGGCTATGTTATCCGATAGCTCTGTAGTGGTTTTGAATTGCTCCATTTTTGTTTACACTCATTCTCCTCGTATACATTGAAAAGGGTGTCTGGAAGGTCCTGTTTTATTTTTTCTGCACCATTAATTATAGTGCATACACACACAATATATGTATATGTATATAAACATAAACACAGCTTTATTGTGTCTGCCCCGAGTCCCTGATTTCTGTGGCTCTCTCATACACTTTCCAGTCTCCTCTCATAATCACCTTGTTCTCTGTCCTTATTGACAGTCCCTTTTTGATTCCAGTGTCTTGAGAAGGGTGTCTGGAATGGGACACAGGTTTGGCACTGCATACATGGTTTATTCCCCTCCAGTACTGGCTGGAGCCCCTGTTTGGATCTGCAGGATTTACAGCCTCTGGCAGGGAATGAATGTATCTGTTACATCTTCCCTGAAGTAATGTTTACAGATCTGCTGATGTTTTTGGCAGGTAGGGGAGGACCCAGAAGACCCACCAGGTCAGTGGTGCCTGCTGTGAGCTCCCAGTAAGGGTCTGGCTGGTGGGGCAGCACCACTGGGCACCCTACGAATAGCGGGGAAGCGGTGCTGATCTGTGGAAAGCAAAACACGGGAAGATGTCAGTGAGTCTTTCAGTGCCACATGTTCTTCACAGGCTGGGGACTGCTGGAGGCAGTTCAGTGCAGCTGGGGTTGAACTGTCCTTTTAAAATCAGTCTTCAGTGCGCCTCGCTCTCCTCATAGGCTGTGGCATCCTCTGCTGAAAGCCCCCGAGGCTCTGCTGAGCTTGATGGACAATTCCTTTTCTTTCTTCCCCTTTGTGCTCTCTCACAAAGAGAAACTGCTTCTCTTCCAGGGAGAGGAGGGAGGGAGGCAGGGAGGGAAGAAAGGAGGGAGGGACAGAGAGAAGGATTTTCTTCTTGGCCTGGGATGTCTGCACCTCCACACTTCCAGCCCTGTCCTACGGCCAGGCTGGATCGCTGTTGGTATGGCAACGCTTCCCTGCACCAACCAAACCGTGAAAGGTGAGGGAAAATAATTATTCATCTCCATTTAGCTAATGGTATGCAGAGTCCCAGAGATTAATATTTCTTAAAGGAATTTGTGATATGGAGATGTCCTGGCAGTGTTTTGTTTGAGGTATCCCCAATAGCTGGGTCCCCCGGGGATCAAGGTACAACCAGCACTGATCTGAATCTTTAAGTGGCTTTGACAAATGTGTCTCAGAAAAAAAATAAACTGGGGAGCCATTCAGGAACCATTTGACATTGTTCTTGCTGTGCAGCCATTAAAGGGACTGTCCCAGGTGAGCTGATCCCAAGGTCACAGAGTTTGCCAGCGCAGAGGTGGGACTGAGCCACATCTCTGGAATTTGAGTTGACCGTCTTCTGATGCTTTCCTCTCTGACACTTGTTTTGCAACTAAAATAAAATACAATTTCTTAGCCCGAGCTTCTCTGTGCTTGGGTGGACAGTTTGGATCTTCTGAAATATCAGCTGGAACTGGGAGAAAAACCTGCACATGAATGAAAATTGACTAAATTTGCAAAGCCATCTATGGAAAAATAGAAGCCAATGGAGAACATCATGCCTGTCCTGCATGTTGTCGATCTCCATGCCCAGTGGTTTAACTACATTTGTGTTCTTTGAAAAAGAATTTCATATGCAGGGGCCTGTTGCCTTGACCTGAACTTAGCAAAGGGGCATCTTGAGGCATTGTCACATCTTGGGAATGTGGCCTAGCTTTGCATCATTTATGGAGTATGCATTATTCTGGGCTAATGTGAACGTAAGCCTTTGATCTCATGCCATTGCACCAAGCGAAATAGATGTAACTGTTGAATTCCTTCCTCTTTTATCATTCCTCAGTCAATAATACTACAGCTTACCATTCCTCCATCCCCCTCCTCCTTTGTGCAGCTTCTGGGGCTGTGTTTCTTTCCTTCTGGTTTTCAATCCTGCTGCATTCCCCACGCTTTCAAGACAGGTTTTATACAGGAAAAAGGAAAATACATTTCATAATGCAAACATGCCCTGCTCAGCACTTTCTGTTATCTTATTTATACACTGCAGTACAGCTTTCTATGACCCAGTGATTATCATTTCCCAGAGCTATCATCACTTTAAAGCTACCTCTGGATTGTGCTCCAGCAGATGGTACAACCCTGCGAGCACTGTGAGAGCCTGGAAGGGAGGGGATGGGGCAGGTTGTGCAGACACACAAACCAGGCTGCTGCCCCAACAGCCAAGAAACCTTTAACTTGCATTGTTTCTCACAGTGTTCAACTTCAGCCTGTATTGTTGAGTACTGTCAGGCTGTTAACCACCAGGGAAATCAAGGTGGTTGTTTTTCTTGGTTTTGGGCCTGTCTATTTGCTGACTTTTTTTCTTTTTTTTTTTTTAATTTTTTTCCCCTGCATAACAACTGAGCTGATTAATTCCAAGATAGAATACCAAATAAGTAAGAGTCATTCATTATATGCAGTATTCTAATAGATTTCAATGTGATCTAAACTTGGATTGAATGCTAACCCATTGATTGCTATTCAGTTGTTTAAGCAGCTGTGCTACTAAGCTGAGCAATTGCACTGTGCCATCCTTCTCTTTCTTCCTTCGATTTTTACCTCCCTTTCTCCACTCTTGAAATGGCTAACCCCGTGTCTATACATTTTCCTTCAGTGGATTGTGTCCTTTGTGACTGACTACCAAGAATACAATGGAAATGGTAGACAGCTAAAGTCGTGAAAGATACGTTATCCTCACGTAATTGGGCGAAATTCCCATGGGTATTTCACCAAGCAGAGGAGCTTGTTATCATTCTTGTTGAGATGATAATAAAGAGGTGTGATTTACTGCTTCGGTTGTTTCAAAGGTGTCATTTGAACCTAGGGGAGTGTGGTGCTGCTAAACAGACCTGGACAAAGCCTTGCAAAGCTGTGAGTGCACATCTGTACTCATAGACAGGAGAATTAAAAAAAAAAAAAACTGGCTTGATTATTTTCATAATCCTGCATTTTTCTTTGACTCAAGGTGAAGTTGTGAGTGCTTACCCACCGTGCACATCAGGGTCTCTGGGGCCTTGATTCAGCAGTGCACATAAGTATGTGTACAGATATGCACGTGTGTAGATATCTGCTAATTGAGTGTGTATGTTCATTCTTATACACGTTGTCAGAAACATTTAAGAACTTTTCCAGATACCTAAGTGCTTTTCCTTCAGTAGTGAGTTAGGTATGTTTGCTTTCAAAGTTAAATAGTTATTCAGAATATCTTGTGGAAAATGTGGCTACTTTAGGTATCAAATCCTGAGTTAGGTAGCTATCTTTAGGCTACTGGGTTTAAAACTTAAATGGGCTTTTACCATTAGTGTAGTCTATCCTGAATCTGATCTTGTGGAAAACATTAGGAAAAGTCCTTATTCATTCACTTGTTGCTGCTTATACTTGAAACCTTTTAATAATACTATGGGTTCACCTCCTTCCATATAACATTTGGGAAGGGTTGTTGCACGTGGCTGCCTGAAGCTGGGAACTAGATGTGGTGCAATAATGTGAGAGGAATCCTCATTAAAAAAAAAAAAAAAAAAATTAGCAGACCTTTTACTGTGCTTTGCATAAAGTTGTACTGAGTTTGTTATGAATTCTGCTGACACTTCTGCAAAGAGTTGAAGCGGGGCTGCATTGTGGTGGTGGAAAAAAAAAATCAGATCTCTTTCATATCCACTACTTGGATGCCAGAAGTGGTTAGTGCCAATGGCCATTCTTGCTTTAACATGTTACGGATAGGAAATAGCTGCAGGGAGAATTAGAGAGTGGGAAAATAGTCAGCTGGCTTATGGGTTAACTGTGAGATTCCTGGTAGCAAAGAATTTCTTTCTTCGTTCTATATTGAAGCCCATGGATGATAAAGCCGAAGTTCTACATCATAAATTCCCATTTGGACATTCAGTTTTGAGAACCTACATCCAGCATCCTTATCATTTTGAAGTTAAAGTCACAATCAGTAATGAAATCTGCTTGCTTTTCACACACTGAAATTAGCTTTGATTCTTTGCCTGAAACATATGTTTAAAAGGCAACATGCACATACTGTGCACTGACCCTATCAAAGCAATAAATACCATTGAAGTCATTTTCCGAAGCTGCCTACAGCATTAGTTTATTTTTAATATGGTCCCTCTGAAGGAGTGGTGTAGGAAATGCCTATGGGAGCTATTTGAGTTGTCTGTCTGGGGTGAAGTCCCTACCTTGCCCTGCTGAAGAAGAAAGTAAGAGGGGATCCTAATTTCCCTTTGTTGTTGCAAAAGATAATGTTTAATTCATTGGATTTAGAGCCTTTCTAAGGAAAATGGTATTCTGTTTGGGTGAGAAAAATGCTGCTTTGATACTTAGCATGATTTGAAGCAAGGGATGAGGGAGAGAGATATGGCTGTAACTGAGAGTGGGTTTTAGTCTATGACAGCTTTCCTGGTTCTTTATGATAGCTGTTTTAGTCTTTTTGCTTTATGCTCTTTCTCCTGCACTGTTATGGACGTTGGTCCCAGCTCCAGAGGTTCTCTTTGTGGAAACAGGAGGAGGTGGGCATGCACCAAATGGCCATTTCCAAAGTGAACCCACCCAGGAAGACTGTGCTACCTAATGCAGGTGAGGGCCCACAGCACTCAGAGGTCTGGGGATGATCTGGAGGCAGCGGCAGTGAGCGGGTCAGAGCACGGGGTTGGTTCCACACTCTGGTACCACCCTTCCCCTCGCTGCAGCGCCTCAGAATGACCAGCCCTTCCCTACATTTTGCTGTGCCAGAGCCGTGGCAGGCTCAGACAAAGCAAACACCTGAGTGCATGAATTTTCTCCCCCTTGAATTTCAAATGACACAAGCACAGTTTAGATTCTACAAACCTGAAAGATTGGTCCACTGGCAAAGGGAACACATTTTTTGTCACTCATGGTCACAATTAGAATGACAAGGCCAGACTCCTCCATCACTGCTCTTTAACACTGTCAGCACCAGGTTTGCCAGAATTATTCTGTCTGAAGCATGAATGGGCCTATTCATTTTCTCACTTCGTTTGACCTAGGAATCTAGGAACTTCTTAATAGCATATAGGCTTCTTTCTCCTGTAAAGAAATTATTGAGTTAAAGACTGGGCTAAAAAATGTGCTCTCCTAGCCATGAAAGGCTAATTTTATGTTAGTTTGGACATATTTGTAGAGTAGATGTGTTATGCACCATGCTTCTAAATACTGTTTCATGCTGTATAATGAGTTTGAAATCTTTCACCTTCCAGGGCTTGTACTTGTGTCGAAAAGAGAGGGAAGCATGCAGGAGAAGTATATAGTTTTAGGAACACACTCTGATTCAATTTCGTGCATTTTATTATGGCCAAGACAGAAAATACCCAGATCTCACGCCGAAGACGTGTTTTCAGAACGCAGTGGTTTCATTTTAAATGGGTCCCCAGAGAAGATGATCTCAAGCAGGGAAATGCGTGCAGTCTTTCCAGTGAGATAAGAATAATCATTGCATTTCTACTGTGCGTCTCTGTAATGCTGTAAATACTCTGTAAATCTCAAGATGGAGATCACATTCAGCTGCTGACAGTGGAAGTCAGGCCACTGGTGTGGGGAAGCAGCAGTCTGACACAGGAATCTGGTGGCAGGTTAACCAAGGAACATCTCCTTTTCTTACCTATAAATGAAGCAGGTGCACACGGGTTTCAGGAGTCCTGTGGGCTGAAGTGAATCTTGCTTTCCAA
The DNA here is from genome assembly GCA_013400975.1 of Atrichornis clamosus. Classification (NCBI taxonomy): domain Eukaryota; kingdom Metazoa; phylum Chordata; class Aves; order Passeriformes; family Menuridae; genus Atrichornis; species Atrichornis clamosus. The sequence continues at coordinate 34,166 of WBMZ01014488.1, forward strand.
GTGGTTTTCAGGAAGCTGTAAAAGGCAGATAAAATCCATCTGAGGCATAAACCTGAGACGATGCTATGAGCTCCTTGTCCACATAGCAGAGTTTTGCCCTACTGAAACCAATGTGACCATTGTGACAGCAGTGGATTTGGGGGGATTGCAGTTGAAATCATTTGGATGTTTCATGGTAGCAGGGTCCAACTCATCAGCCTGATTCAAAACATAATTACAGGCAGATCTTGAGCCCCCTGCTTATGGGCAGCTTTCTCAGCAAAGCTGATGGTATCCACCTTGCAGAATGACACAGCTAGCCTGTGGAGGAAGGTCATCATTAGCTTGTCCTCAGTGTAAAAGTGGCCATGGAGACTCCTTCCTTCCATTAATTAATTCCGTAGACCAGTTACCGGTGTTCCACTGCAAGGCAAGTTTCTGCAGCAAAGGTTTGCTCTCTCACTCTCTTTTTGCCTAAGCTCTCCTGGTCCTGAGGTTCACATGAGTGTTTGTGGGAGTTCTGGAAATTACCAGAAATACCTGACTCATCAGTCATTCATGTAGGCCTGGAAGAAGTTCTGGGCATCACTAGGTAACCATCAGTCACAACATAACAGAGCAGGGCGAAGTTCCACGTTTCTTTGGAAGAGTTTTCCGAGCGTTCCTGTGAGAACTGCACCATGACAGACCCGCTCCTCACACCCAGCTTTTGGTGCTGTGCTCCTTGGGTTTAACTGTGCACCAGCAGACCTGAAAACAAGACTACCCAGCTCTGAAAGTGACTCCTCTTACTGAGAATAGGACTATTTAAATCCCAGAGATTAAAGATTTATTTTATGGAACTGGATATTTAATCTGAAAAGTTGATTTTTTTGTCAGTAAATTACTGTTTTAAAAGATGTGTTTTGAAAACTGCTGTCCATTCTCAATGCAATTATCTGTAGTTTTTCAATGAAAGCTAGTGGAAAGCTAAGTTAATTTCCTGTCTTGAAAATAAATCCTGGGGTAAATGAAGAGCTTTCTTAAGATTAGCTTTAGAAATTCAAACTTAATATAAATTCCATATAAAATGTTTCAAAAAATGATTTCTAACGAAAATTTATAAGAAAAGGTGGTTTATTACAAAGCCATCAAAATAAAAATATCTTCTTTTTTATTAAAGGCAAATTCCTCCTGCTAACTAATTCCTAAGTCCCACGTGGATTGGGTAGACAATATGAGTCTTTGTTTTGTTTGTTTTTTTGCAGCTGGATTTATAGGCAGCTTTTCAGAAGGAGAATTTCTTTGTTTTTATGATGGGCTGGAGGGCTTAATACTCTCTTGCAAATTATTCTGATTGCACAAGCTATGGTGCTATTTGATTTATTGTTAAGTACAGTGGTAGTTCCCATGTTTATGTTGGTGTTTTCTTTCTTGCTGCAGAGTTTACTCTTTGTAGCATCCTTGATCAGAAAGCTGTTGCTTACTCCAGGACAGGTCCCTTATGGAATGAGTGCTGCGTGTTGGAGACAACTCCCACAGAATTTGGAAGAGCTCAGGAAATTATCCAGTCATTCTTTTCCAATTCCTCCTTCCACCGTTGCACTGCAGCACACGAGAGCTTCTGGAGATCCTTTGGGCTGCCTTGAGGCTGTAAAAACTCTGTGGGCAGCCACCATTTGAGGACAATTCCTGCTGAAGCCCATGAAAAAGCCCCATGGTTTCTCTCCTGGCTTCTCAAACAGAGCTGCAGCTCTAAAGCCCCCCTAGCCTGGCTGCTTATGGAATGCCATCACTTGCTAGAGGAAAACCTATGCCCTAAGCAGAAGAGGAGAGGAACCATATCCCAGCAGAATGAAAAAGCATGAAATATACCATAGAAGAAGGAAAGGGAGAAAATCCATAGAAATCACGTCTATGCTGTCTGGTTTATCCTTTGTCAGTATTGAGAGTGCTATCTTTAGGAAGATATTTTTTTGGATAATAAAGATTGGGCATTTAGCAGCCTGAATAAAATCGGGTTCCTATTCCCACAGATATGTTTTTGTCTAGTGTCTGAGGCTTAGAAAAGGAGTGTTGCAGATTTTACTCACCCATTCATAGGAAGCAACTAAATGCCGGTATTTTTGAAAAAAAGAAAAAGAAAAAAAAGAAGAAGAAACAGAAAAATGAATCTCTTGTCAATTTAACCCACCACTGGGGTTTTTTTTCATTATTGATATATCTGTAATTTTCATCTGCCCTTTATTCTGCATGTATATTTATATATGAGTATTTTTTTTCCCCACAAACCTGCAGTGCAGTGGAAAGCTAGATTTAAATATTTTCAGACCGACTGTACCCATCATTTGCATTCCACTGACTCATTCAGAGCAAAGACATCTGAGCAGAAATACAGCAGATAAAAGAGAAACCATTAATCCAGGGAAGATTACTGGCACAGAATCTTTATCCTGTATCCTCCCTGAAATGAGACAAAGATCTTACTATGTACATCCCTCTGGCTTAGCTTCAGAAAGTAAGCAATACAGTAGTGTAGACATGGTACTTTTTAAAGGCACATTACATTGGTCTGAAACTTCAGTCTTCTGGCAGAGCTCGTTGCTGCTGAGGTGTTTTTCGGTGGTTGCTTTCTCAGAAGGCTCTTCAGCACCCCAAAACTGCCTTCTGGCCCAAGGAAGGGGTGAGACAACACCTGCCTTTTCTGCTCCTGAGAAGACAGCACGTGTCTGCTGGAGGATGGAGACTGTTCTGTAGCACATGGGTTACACGCGTATTTTACAGGGTCTTGCTTCTGCTGACACCTCATCTTGATGTGAGCTGTAAATGCTGGTTAGCTTTTAATGAGTCTAATAAGGCTAAAGCTTCCCAGGTACTGGTGCTTCAGTTCTGGAAGGGGGGTCAGCCGAGGATGTTGAGCAGGCTTGCCCTTTTCAGGAGACACTCATTCCAGGTGACTGGGCATATTAGATTTCAGAGTGCAGCGGGCTTTTATCTCCCTGCTCTGCGAATGTGGCAGGCTGCAGTTGCTTTTCCGTTTGCTGGTTGTTTGTCTCTCTGCCTCTGTCTCTGTGATATTGATCCTCTGTTAAAAGAGCTGAGAGACAGAGCTTGGGAAGCATCCCTTTCTTCTCTGGCAAGAGGTGGAAAATCCAGTTGCCATGTGATTACTGCTCTGTCTCAGCTGCTGCTGGTCACTGACCATCTCCTGCAGGAGTATTTCCATGCCATAATAATAACAAAACCTACTTTAATCAGTTAGGGCTTCCACTTGAAGCAGACCAGAGGGTTAGATGGTTTTCTGGAGGTAGTTCCATGTGTTTGTGGACTTATCTTGCTATGGTGTGCATTGAGCTGTGAAATAAAATTGCAGGAAATGATTCAGTTTTGAATCATTCTATTTAGACTGGCAGAAGCCAAAAACCCTCCTGTGAGCTACAACAATGTGGACTGCTATTCAGATGGGAAATGTAAATACTTCAGCATGCCTGATCAGTTGGACTAGAAGTGCAAGCAAACTGCTCTGAAGTGTGGATTCTCAGCTTTTATTCCAGACAGTTTTGTTCCTCCAGAGCCTCTTGTTCAGGTGAAAAATGTTTTCCTTTTCTTGTCTCTGTGTAGGGTGAACGTATATTAAGACCTCTGGAAAACAGCTAAGCACAACAGGAACCAAGACCTGGAGGAAGCTTATTTCTAAACACTCCAGCATCCTCTTCCAGTTCAGAGCAGAAGAATATTTAAGTATATGGAAAAAACCTTACTATTATGGAAAGTTTAGTTTACCAAAGTAAACCATGATCTCTTTGTTGTTTTAAAATGACAAAAAGCGAGGTCAGAAGCAAATCTTTTTTCTTCCATAATCCAGAGTCCAAGGTCTACAATGGCTTCCCCTCCCACACTAATAAGTTCTCATTATCCATTAAGGGTGATTTGATTTCAGGTGTCAACCTAGATGTCTGGGTAATAATATTTTTCAATAGGAACCTCTTATTTATGAAGTACTGTTTGCCTGTTTTTAACTGCACCTTCTTCTTCTGTAAATATCAATTATCTCTCCTGCTCCTTTTTAGAGTCTGTCACCTTGCCAAATATTGAAATATGAAGGTTTATTTATTGCACATGATATACAAAGACAAAAAAAAAAAAAAGGATATGTCTTTCAGTGTGCTGTGTTGCTGTTCATTGTTCCTTAGATTTGAAAGGCAAAAGTGCAGTTCTGATATTCCTGCAAGTTCTTCACACTTGCTGCTAGAAATGGCCCTTTTCTGCCTCTCCTCTGGGCATTGTCTCGAGGGCCTGTGCCTTACACGGTCCCTTTGAACCACAGCTGTTTGTTTTGTGTTGTGCCACCTTTGTTTAGGATTTGGCCAAGTGACATTACAGACGAGCAGTGGGAGGAACAGCTTGCAAGAGAACTTCAAGTAATCTTAGATCAGCTCGTTGTCAGCTGCACTGTGTTACCATGCAGCCTGCTCATTCCTCTTTTGATGTCTTTGCAGATGTTTTAGGCTTTACATTAAAAAAAAGGGAAGTATTTATACAGACACATTACCTCACCTGAGATGGTGTCATTGTGCTGTACGCTTTACATACAGTAAAAATTACTTCTCTGTTCCTCCTACAAACTTAGCATCTAAATGATCAAGACAGATAAAGCTTTGGAAGTGAAAGAGAGGTCCAAGGTCACCTCTGCAGGAAAGCAGCAGCACACATCTCCCATCCTGCAGGCAGGTGACAGTCTGTCCTGTCTCTTTTATAGCAGCTCTGATAAGAGGACATTTCACAAATCTGAGAAACAGGCACTGCCCATTTTCATACTTGCAGGAAGGGTGTCTTCAAGTGAGGAAGCTTGATTACAAAGTCTGCTGAGTGTGCAAGGGAAAAAATGAAATATTGCACTTGCCACAGTCCTGATTTTTGTTCTTCTCTTCCATTATCTAAAGGAAATATGGTGTGATCTTTGTTCCAGTCATTGCAAACAGTTTTCAAACTGGTGCAAGAGAAGATGTGAGGGATGGGACCAGGACTTTTTCTTCTGTGTGAATGTGTGTGCACATGCCTGTGAAATATCTGATTTCAAGAAATCATCACATGTGTGAAGTTAAACCTACCAGCAAGTGTTCACACTTTGCAGGTTTGGGGTTAGTGATCACTTGCCAAAAAAAGAAAATCCCTCAAGGTCCTGGCTTCTGCCATCCTCTGGAGTTTCTTTTATCTCATAGGGCATCCCAGAACAGATTTGCAAAGCCATGGTACCATCCCAACCCCACTTGTGAGGATGGATAAGGCTGAGGAAAGAGCTGCAACTTGGCAGCTTGGAGAGAAAGAGGAGCAACGATCCTTCCTGCCTCGTGGTATAGAGATCACATCAATGCCAGGAGCTGCACTTGAGAATAAATGGAAGAATAACAGATCCCTGCATGTTGCCATGGAGCTCTTCTGTCTGGACTTCAGGCATGCTGTAAAATGCGATCCTTCTCTTTGTCCCTGTCATAGGCAGTCCTTGTTAGTCTTGACAGCATTACTGTGCTCAGCAAGGAGTATTATCCCCATAAAACAACTAGGTTGGTGTTAGCAGAGCCATCTCTAGGGCTTGCATGCCCTCATTCCTTGCTTGCACACTGTTCTCCAGACCACCATACTCTGCTGCTTTCCCCACCTCGATCCTCACAAGCACTGCTGCACCACCACAGAGCTTCACACACAGAGGAAAGCTCTTAAAAATAAAAAAAAAATTGTCTAGGTGATAGCCAAGATTTTTTCCAAAATAATTTGTTGATTTGCCAACTCTACTTCACCAGGCTTCCCTCTCAAGGTGTCTGTAACCTGACATTATGAACTTTCTCATTAAATCAAGTGCTTCCAGACATTAGGTGGTAGAGTGGAGGAAGAGCCAAACATGTTTTCAAGGAAAATGAATGCTGATAAGGTGCTGGCCACTGGCTGTCCTGTTATTGTTAGAATGCACATTCTCTCCCTAGAGAGTAGAGCACCTTCTGATGGAGTGCTTCTCATGCTGAAAAATGAGAGGCATTAAGAACTTCATGCCACTTCATTGCTAAAATATTTACCGGAGCACGCTTGCTTCCTCCATCTGAAAGTGTGGTGTATTTATAGGAGCATCCTGTAATGGAGCATCCTGTAATGGAGCATCCTGCTCTGCACAGTATTTTTGAAGGATAAGGCAATACTGTGTGTGAAGGGGTGGGGCAGGGCTGTTGTCCCCTCTGTTAGCAGGTGTTGGGAGCATGCAGGGGACTGCAGGAGCTGATTGACTGGAGCAGATTCACTGCGGTATGTCAAGTGTGTGAAGCCCCTGCAGGGGTTGGGAAAGGCTCACAGGGCTGAGGAATTTGAGGTCTGGGATCTCTGTGTGAAATTGCCAGGAAGGATCAAGTTTGAGCAAAAGGCGATGTTTAGGTATTTTTTTGTTGCTGTTAAAATGTCAAATCACAGGACTCCATCCCCGTGTAAACACTGTAGGTCAGATCCTCAACTGATGTGCAGTGGCAGGTCTGTAGCATGCTCTCTGTAGCAGCTGGGAATCCTGGGCTGGTGGGCATGGGAAGATTCCTTCCCTGCTCCATGGCTATGAGTGTTAGAAATGAGGCCCCGTAGCTCCTGGCCAGAAACAATTGAAGAACAATTGAAGATGGAGGTCACTGAAATGACAAGAGCAACTCTTGTAATCCAGTGTTGTCAGCACAAACGCAGCAATTGATTGAAAAGTGTCTGCTAACCAGGCAGCAAAGAGCGCAATTAGAACTGAAATAGCAAGAGGGTCTATTTCAGAGTTTTATGATTCCAGCTTGCACCATCCCACTTATTTTAAGTGCTGATTATTTTTCTGTCTGGGCCACAGTCAGCTGGGGACCAAGAGCATTCTGGGACTCAGAGAAACTCAGGATTTCTCAGAGCTTCAGCTGTTAAGAGCGTGTCATAAACACACCCTAAAAGTGAAATGCAGTCCTCTGATCTACCTTGGGGATTAACAAGGATCACCACAGAGTGTGAGTGGGGACTACTTAAGCTTTACTGGAGACCATGAGGTCTGATGGAGTCACCAGGTCTCCTGCACCAGAGGTACATGATGGAGTGGTCCCAGATGGAAGCATGTATCAGGGCTCAAGCTGGACAACGTTTTAGGAAGGCATGACTGAGACTGGGTACAAGAGACCCTGTTTAGGCCTACCAGATGTGTGGGGACTCTGGGACAGCTTGCTGGTGTTGAAGGTCAGATGCTCAAGCTCTGACTGGGATAAAGAAAGACTGTTAGACAGTCAAGGAGGCTCTCCTGTTCTCCTGATCTCCAACGAATATCATATTCAAAAAGCACAGCAGAAATGAGTAGGCCTGGTGGTCTGGTGGAGTAGTGGTTCTTGAGATTAAAACAGTGAGCAGGCACAGGGACAGGCACTGTCTGGGAACAGTGGGTGGGAGACACCAGCTGACAGTGCACAAATGACTTACCAGCACAGCATGTCTGGATGGAGGAAAATGGTGTCTAGGGAAGAGAGCTCTTTGCAGGTAGACTTGTGTTTTTTTGTGTGTGCTAAGATCAGTTGTTTGAGGAACAGCAAACAGACCCCAGGAATGGGTAAATCGCATATGTGGGGCTCCATGGCTTGGAGCACCGCTGATCACACTGCACAGCACATGGATCGAGTCTGAGTCAGAACTTTCCACAAACTGTTCAGCAAGGAACACTCTGATCTCTTAATAAATATTAGCAGCACAGTAATAGCAGTGCAGTGCAGTGTTGAACAGTCAATTTTTGAAGGGCTGCTTTATCAAGTAAGAACATATAAAAGATCTTCTTGGATTCTTGTGTCGTTTCTTAAGGCTGGGATGGCTGCTGCAAGAATCATAGTGTTAACTCTGGATGTATTCCAAGTCAAGAAAAAGTAGCTTTTAACCAACTACTTTGAGGGTTGTATTTGCAGAATGCTTGTCTACATAGTGCTAATTGCAGCATCAAAAATGGTGTGTGTGCTCATGGCATAGACAATCTCAGCTGACTTTATGGGGAAACACAAACAACCTCGGATTATGGGATTCTGAACAGAACTACCTCTACATGTTCTTTTGTTATCCCCTCATCCCACCCAGAACTGATCTCTGATAAAAGGTAAAACTATGCACCATTTTTCCTGCTGTGAATGGCTGCTGCATTTTGAGAAAGGAACTGAAATGTTCTGCTGACTCAGCTGAATGTGGCATTCTCCTGAAAATCAGTCCCAGTTCACTCCAGGGCTGGCTGCCTCTCCCAGCCAGGTGAAGGAGTAAGTGAGCTATTTTGTTTGCACGAAGGTGGCAGAAAGTAGATGTGGATTTGAGCACTGCTGACTCACATTGAGCAGCTCTGCATCTTGCAGCATGAGAGGCTCTGTTGCAGTTGTGAGGAACTGGTGGATCAAGGCACTGCTTGCTGTGAGCAGAGGTGACTGTTGTACCCCTCATATTGCCCAGTTTTGGTGCTGACTGTGAACAATTATCTCTATGTTTCTGTTGTTGTTGCAGCCATCTTTGCTTGTCACCAGCAGTCATTTCTAACTTGTTGACAGGTTTAGAGGGCCCTGGAGGTGTAATGCAGAGCTGTTGCAAGTGAACTTTAGATATCTGTTTGAAACTAACCAACCCAACATAAGAATTAAATTTCTTATCCAGAATTCATTACTACAGAGGAGTAGAGTCGCACTAAAAGCATTTCAGGCTTCAAGAAAAGATCACATAAAAATGTTCTTCAATGATGCTAAATTAGGTAGACCACACCATCTTAGAAGACTCAGTTCTTGAGTGGGTACTTGAGGAGCTTGCTTTTCCTGGCTTATTCTACTTCATGAAAAAAGGAGATCAGGTCATTTTATTCTGGAAAGCATTTTTCCCGTCTCTTTGGCTGTCACATGTATTTAACTTTAGTGCCCTCAAGGACAATGTGGTGGATCAGCATGCTAAGGTCTACAATCTACAGTCTGTAGTTTTTCATTTCACATTGCTTTAAGAATGGTCCTCTTTGTTTCCATTTTGAGCCACGGCTGAATTCTTACATGTTGTCTGATCTTCAGGCTCAAATACCCAAGAGAATAGGCAGCTGTGAATCAACCCTCTGTGTGCTTTCTAGCAGGTAGTCTAGCAAAGAAGGCAGTATGCTTCTTATTTCTTTAAATTGATAGGGATTTGAATGAAAAGACTTTAATAAAAGTCTCATGAATGATTATTTTCTTCCTGCTGATGATTCTGAATTTCATGCAGAAATATAAGAACCTTTAAAGAGAGCCCTGTGAGTTTAAACCCAATTCTTTAGATTTATAATTAAAGCTCATTGTCTTTATGCTATCCTACACCTTATGAGAAGGATCACCTTTCTAATTACACAGTACCAGGAGGTCTGTCACATGCTTTTACTCGGTATTATGGTACACAGTTGCTCTATTTTTTTCTTCTCCTTCTCCTTCTTCTATGGATTCTATATTATGTTTTGGAAATTCGACATAATAATTTATTTTTTTTTTTCAGGCCAGATGTTTCACTCTGCTATGTTAAGTCATCTTGACATACTGCCATGAAATGGAAACAACTGCTAGTTTTAACATTGCTCCATATCTTTATTAAAAGGTACGTCTCATGAATCTTAATTCCCCACATACATGCTATCTTCCTCGCTCCCCCCTCTCCCCCATTACATTTCATTCTTTTCCTCCCTAAAGAAGGAGGGATATTAAAATTTTCTTGCTGTTCTGTCTGAGTGGTTAATGAGGTTCTAGATAGCATAATGAATATGCAGTGCTATTGATTCTGTGTGTGTGTGCGCGCGTGTGCGCTTGTGTGTGCATGTCTTTAATCACAGCTGGAATGCAAAATCAGGCTCCACCTTTCAACTCTATCTCCATCATGCTGAGAGAGTGAGAGAGAGCGAGACTGAGACTGCTAGACAGCTCGAAAGAGATTGCAGCTCAGATGTCCTGGAAAACAGCAAATCCCTCAGACCTGGCAGATTCCGTTACCATGAGAACTGCAGATATTTCCATTGTGATGGCTTGCTCTAGCAGCCATCTGTTACACCCATTTGATTAGGAAGTACAGTTCAGCTTGTATGGGATTTTCACTGCACCTTATCCCATGGCAGCGCACAGAAACACTCTCTCTCTTTTTATATGCTAAACTCAATGTTTTTTAAGTGCTGTAATTTACTGAGGCTGAAGGCATTTAATGAAATGCTAGGAGGAGGTCACTGAGGGACAGTATCTCTGAGAAGAAAGAAGCACATGAGATATGTGAAGGGGATTAGCGTCCAGTATATAAATAAGATCAGCCCAGAAATTAGCTGTATTTAGCAATTCCTCATCCTTGCCAGGGAGAGGAGCTTGATATACAGACCTCATGAAGCCATAATAAAATTAGTAATTGCCTCCTGTTAGTTAATCCCACTCCATATATATTTATTGTATGCATGCAATAAATGCATGCAGCAGATATATTTCAGGTCTTCTGTAAAATAGGGGAAGGTGATGACTCTCCCCAGATGCCTGAAGTGGTGCAGTGGCTGCACTGTGTAATGATTAGATTAGATCTAAAAATTTAATGGTGCCATTTGACTTCTCATAGACACAGAACAACCTTAAACTTTCTTGAAGGTTTTCTGTGATTTACTGATTAAAACAATTGTTTGGAATAGTTGAGTCCCTCGGTGTAAATTAGTGGTGGAGCAAATGGTAATGGCACATCAAATGGATATAAAAACAAAGGAGTCCCCTTCAATTAAAACTCTCCAGACATTCTTCCTAAGTGGCTGGCATTCCAGATTCAGGGTAATCTTATGTGTGGCGTAGTTGCCTCGAGTATCTTAAAATGACTGAAGGTCTTGTAAACTCAGTGAAGCTAATTAAATGCTCACACACTGAAATGAATTTCTGATTGCTGCTAAGGAGGCATTGAGGTCAGCTCCTCTTTTCATTGCCCACACTTTATGGCCAATGCCAGATACTAAATAAATCAGATCCTCAGAATCAGGGGCTCTGTGGTTTTGTTCCTCTTATATATTCTCCCACCCGGCTGAACATAATTCCTTATCCGTCTTCATCTCGGCATGAAAAGTTTTCTCTTCTATTGTTTTTCCTCGCATAGCACCAGATTGCCATGGAGAAGACTATGATATCATAAGAAATGAATGAGCATGTTTCTCACCATGGGTGAAATATACATTCCAGGCCTAATAAAGTCAGAAATCATGTAATGGGCCTGGTAAAATGAGCTGCTTAGTTAGTGTAAATATAAATGGTTCTTCCTTAGGTCTCTGCTTCAGCTAAGTAAGTTCTTAGACACTTTGCTGAGCATGGAGACACATAAGAACACGTTTAAGAGCTTTTCTGAATAGAGATAGTTCTTAAAATGCTTTGCTGCATATGGGCCCACAAACATAAAAAAAAAAAATTCCTTTTCTTTTTCTAAGAAAATACTTTCTTGATCATCTGTACAGCAAATTAGAACTTCCTGCAGCTTCCCATCTCACATAATCCTGGAGGCTGAGCCACAGAGAAGAGAGACTTTTTTTTTTTTTTTTTTCCAGACAGGGCACTTGTTTTATGAATGTGGTATCTGCCTTTGACAGGCAGCAGATGTATGGAAGCCCTGAAATCTGAAACAATAAATACCATTCAGAGTCTCACCACTGAACCTTCTTATAGTACTGCCTTTGTTAAATGAAACATTTACAGGAATACCATCCCCCCTTCCCACCCACCTTCAAGGCTAGGATCTGAACCATGTTTTTAAAGTAAAGGTTAAGTACCTGAGGCATGAACAGTTGACATACAAAAGAAACTAAAGTAAATTTATCATTCGTTTGCCAGCTACGAGGTGTGTCGAGGGCTTTTTCTTTCTCTTTGTAATGCATGAGAAAACAAACCTGGGAAGTGTATGCAAGGAATATTTCTTTTCTACACTGGAATGTTAACATTTGCACCTTCTGACTTAATACTGTGTATTTCTTCAGAGTCATCAATCTCTTGAGAGTCATCTTGCCATCTGTACCAGCATTGCTCCAGGCTTCCATATGAAAGTCCAATCTGGCGGTATAAATACTGGATAATGAAGAGTAGGTGTTAAAGTTTCTGACTGGTTGGAAGATGAGTCTGTGTCTATGAAAGATCTGAATTCATGTGTTAAACAAACAAACAGAATCTATGTTAACATGGAAGTTCAACCAGAAAGAGCATGATGCATGTTTGTCCTCATACCCTCTCTCACTCTCTGTGCTTTTTCTCAATTTTTTCCTTATCTTTCTCATTTTAATAGAGTTCACCCAAGATCTGGGAGAAAAATGTTCTCTGACCATGACATTACACTTTGGAGATTACAAATAAGGGCAACATGTTGACTTGCTGTAATGTAGGGTTCTTTTTTTCCCCTCTCTCCTTTTGCTCCAGGAAAGCTATAACTACATAGATTAGCAAAACTTTTGCAAGAATGGATGTAAAACAGATTTATCCCGGTGTCAGCTTTATCTGATCCATTTGGTCTTGCAGAGTTTGGATGGTTTCCTTTGTTACAATAACCAGCTTTCAAACATCTATATCCTTAGGGTATTAAATGTCAGCCTCTAGTGTATCGTTCAAGGATAAAAGATTGACAATACTGAAGTACTTTTTTCTTCTTCTTTTTTTTTTTTTTTTCTTCTCCAGCACTGGCAGAGTCTTTACTCTGCACACCACTGCTGACCCCAGAAATGACCCACAGGAACTACTGGCGAAAGGAGTGAAAAGGTATTTCAGCTTGTCGGCATTAGAAACTCTCTTCATTAATAGCCTTTTTGCAGACTTTTCAGATAGATTTCCTGTCATTGTGATGAGGATATATTTGTAACGAGTCCCTTAAGAAAATGGCCAGTGGATAATTAATTGAACTAACTAGGACTTTCCCTACTGTATTTCTTTTCTTTTCTTTATTTTTTTGGGGGAGTGGGGGCAGTCTTCCTGATGGTCTCGTGTCCTCTGTGCTGAGTGTACAGCCCTTTGCTATCTGTTGGCCAAGAATTTCAGCCCTAATTCAAATAAAACTCTTAGGAATTCTGTTGAGAGAAGCAGATTTTTTGTTTTGGTTGGCATCAGGTTGACCGCAATCCTCCCCTTCTCTGGACAAGGGGGTGACTACCCTCAGCTTCCTCACCCTGGAAGAGTGTTGCTGAACCTGTTCTTGCTGGAAGAGGCACCTCAGAACACAACGTTTGGGTAAGTACTGATATCCGCTCTATCGATAATATGGCCTTAATTCTGGTTATAATACAATTTACCTTGTCACTCCCATCATGCAGAATCTAGTCCCCCAAATAACATCACAACAGTGGAAATCTAGACTGAGGCTAAATTAGGCTTATTATTATATCTCATTCTTAGATTGCCTTCTTAGCACACTGGCCTTCCAGCCCCTTTAATTAAAATTAGTTTGCAAACATGCATTCCATGAGTAATTTCTGACCCTCACAGCTGGTTATGAAGCAGCTGTAGTTGATGTTTTTGAGCAAAGTCTATTTCCCTCTCTCAGGGGCCTTCACTTTTTCAGTTTTGGAAATGACTTATTAACTTTGCAGTCTTTGGGACAATTCTCTAAAGAAATAAAGTTTCTTGATGAACATGCACAATTTTTCTCTGCACATCAAAGAGTTTAAATTTTCACTCCACTTGTTGGAGAGTACTGATAATTACTTTTATTAACCAACTTGCAAATAACAAATGTGTGAAGTCAAAAAAGTCTCATTTGGACTTTATGGTTTCATATGTGAAAAAGAAATGCTTTTAAGTGTAACAATTGTTGGTTAAGGAGCCATAATTTTCTCAGCAAAATAGCACCCATTAATAAGGCAAGGATATTGAGGTGTTGGTCAAATTCTCCTGAGATTTTGTTCTGACATTTATTTGCACGTGTATTTAAAACTGCTTGTTTCTAGATGGAGTTGACACATCAGCTGCTTTGAGGAATAAATGTGCTTTACTCCATCTTTCATTATTTTCTGTTAGAAAAGTTGTGCCAAACTAAAGGTCTTATTTCAGGCAGCTTGGTCAGATATATTGGGTTTTTTTGTCCTCACTGTGATGGACATAAAACATGGACAACATGACCCCAGTCTCACTTATGCCGTGGTAAATCAGGGGTGAGCTTTGCTGAATCCAGTGGAGTTAGCCCACTGTTTTAGGCAAACTAAGGAGAACCAGGCATTTTAGTGCTGTGCCACTGCTTCTTCCTGTTTGGCACTTATTTTGGTCTGCTCTGGACCAAGCCAACAAGAGGAAAAAGAAAAATCACTAAAAATTGTCATGTAGGTGTCTAAAGAGTTGCCTCTGAATTTCAGCTGTGGGAAGTTGTGATCCTCTGTAATTACTTCTCTAGTCAAAGACACCAAGTGTCCTTGCTCATCAGGACAACGTAGAGCACACCTCCTCACCTTTCATCCATCCCTGCTGAAGATCTGGTTGCCCTGATATTTTGGACTCTTTTAGACCTGTAGGTGCAGCTGGTGCAGCCCAAGAGTACAAATTCCTGATTCACCACTGACTAGTACTTTAAACATTTCCTCTAAGGCAAACGGGAAAAGGGTTTCAGTATGTAATGTTTAAGCCTGTCTCTGCCTTTAAGTCTTGAGATCAGTTATTTATGGGAAGCAGACATCTAGGCTATCTTACCCTTTTCTTCTGTGCGTTGAAGGCAGTGAAGGCTGCAATATTAATTGCTGCATCAGCAAGTTTAAGATTTAATGTTTTTCCCCATTCTGCAGGCAATGTATCTCTTGCATGATTTCCCACATAGTCTTCACTTTCACAGCCATCTGAATGATAAGCAACAATAATGTCTCTGGAAGTGATCCATAAATCATATTCAAATCCACACATCCAAATGATCCTATTTTTAATCTCTAAACTACTGTAGTCTGTGCTTGCTAGTGTGGTTCAATTGGAAGCATTGTGCTCCCCACCTACCTGTTTCCTTCAAATCTGTGCTAATGCACCCCCCTCAAAAAAAAAAAAAAATTCAACCTGGAGCTTGAGTAATAACATGTAGAAAAACTAAGGGCAATGAAGACCTTCCCCAAAAAATTAAAGTGCTTGTATGAACTACAAATAACTCAATGTTTTATCAGGATCTATAGAGGGAATATGAATGGTCTTGGGTTTAGGTCATTGCATTAGAGTGGAGAGTACCTGAATTGTCTTTGTTCCTTTTCCACAGTTTCTGCTCAAAGCGCCATCCAACCTGTCCTTGAACACTTCCAGGGCTGGGGCATCCACAGCTTCCCTGGGATAACCTGTGGCAGGACCTTACCAGATTTTATATTGTATCCGACTATATAAATAGTTCCAGGACACTGTGAACTTTTTTCCTGGAACATCCATCATTTGTTGTTGTGGTCTTTATGGAGGTATTCCTGGAACAAATGCTTTTGCTTTATTGTGGCTACAGCTGACACTTCCTCCTTCTTTAGCTCCCCTCAGCCAGTCCACCGTGAGCTTCTCAAGATAAAATTAGAAGTGGTGCCAAGCTTCACCCAGCTGATGGCTGGCATCCCTATGCTGGAATGGTTATGTCCCTGGTGAAGGTTTTTAGGGATCCCTTGTATCCCTTGCCTGTCCAGGTCTGCGGTCATCATCACAAGAAAGACATGGACCTGTGAGAGCAGGTCCTCAGGGGGCCTCAAAGATGCTCGGAGAGCTGGAGCTCCTCTCCTGTGGAAACAGGCTGAGAGAGATGAGGTTGTTCAACCTGGAGAACTGAAGGCTCTGGGGAAACCTCAATATGGCCTTCCAGTACCTGAAGGGGGCTTCCATAAGGGAAGGAAAGGGAGGGTGACAGACAAGGGGCAATGACTTTAAAGTGAAAGGAGCGGGTTTGGGTTAGATGTTAGGGAGGAATTCTTCACTGTGACAGTGGTGAGGCCCTGGCACAGGTTGCCCACAGAGGTTGTGAATGTCCCAGCTCTGGAAGTGTCCAAGGCCAGGTTGGACAGGGCTGTGATCAGCCGGGTCAAATGAGTGTCATCCCTGCCACCAGCAGCGAAATTGGAAGTGGGTGGTCTTTACAGTCCCTTCCAACAAAGCCGTTCTATGATTCTGTGATCTACAAGCTCAAACTTGTGTCTGGCCATTTCCTTGCCACTGGATACAAAAGGAGAAAGGAGAACAAAATGTCCTTCGCTATCCATGCCCGCAGCTGAGTTAAAGCCGGCTGTCCACCCCTTGCCTACGCTATGGGGCACGGGTAGCTCTGATCCTGCTGCTTCTGCCCATCACGTGGCCCCAAGGTAGCAGGTGCACATCCCCTCCACTGCCAGGGCACCTCATTATGCTGATATCCCCCGAGGCACGCAGCCTACACAGTGCTACCAGGCTGGAGAGATGCCTGATAAACTCAGTCCTGACCAGAATGCTAATGGGCCTGTGCCTTCAAAATGTTCCGTGCCCACTGCACATGTTTCTGTCAAGGTGATTGCTGTGGTTACCGGAGAGAGGTCTTTTTTTGTCTCCCAGTGTCTGGAAGGAGCCATGAGAGTATTTTTTATGTATAAATGGGATTCTTAGAACATCTGGCTAGGGGTGTTTTCAGCTAAGTCGTAGTTCTGGGTGTCAAGGAAGTGTGTAATGTCTGAAAGGATATGAAATTAGTCTGTATGACAGGCTCCTGAACATAGCATCAGCACCAGTGCTGGACTTCCAGGCAATCATGTAATGACAGTTCTGAGCCTCCACGTTCAGTGTGTGCCTGACCTAAATATGCGAACCAAATGGAGAAATTTAATAAAATCTCAGTGCAGGAGTTTAAACTTTGCAGCCACACTAACGGGGAAATGGGAGCTATTGTCTTCAAAAGGTTCTGACTTCTGCATTGTCAAACTCAGTGTGGATAGTGTTGCAGGATATAATCTTTTTATTGTCTGTGCTGTTGAAAGCAAATCAATATGAAAGTTTTTTGAGGTAAGAAGCTCTCTTAGTAATGTAAGTAGTTACCACGGGGTGTTAAGAAAGGGAAATGCACCTTTATCAGGTACTGCATACATTGCTTGACAACATCTAAATTATTTATTGTGGGTTTTGATATTATTTGCATCCAACATTAGCTGAGGTGGAGATTCTCAGTTGAATCCACATTAGACTTACACCTTTCTCTAGCTTTCTTTTTTAACCAAATTCAGCCTTTGTGGAATTACAGTGAATGAGTGACCAAATTTTAATGCAAGTAAGGCTTCATTCAGCAGCAAGCAAATGTGGACCCAAACCAGGTGTGATTTGCTGGATGTCTGCACCTCAGAAATAGGTGTCTGAGTGAGAATAATAAGTTTTGGTAGAGTACACTATAGAAGAAATGACAATTGGGTTCAAAGTCCAAGACGGAGACTCAGACATCTCTGGGATACAACTTTTTACATATCTCAGCATTGGTAGGAGCACTGATGTGAATTTTCCATGTATTTGCAAAAGGAAGTGCTTCAGTGTTTCCCAACTAATGAGGATGCAGACAGAAGCCCTGTTTTGGCTGTGTCCTTTTGAGTTAGGATTGGCATCTCCCCTTTTCATCAGAGAGCACTGTAAAGACAGGTAAGAGTCCCCATGGAGACAACAGGCATCCTAAACAGAGCTTCCATCCTGCAACTGAACCTGATGTAGTTTTCTTCCACAGTGCTGATGGCTGGCAACGTTTTCTTGCATCCTTGCTCCTTTAGGGTAAATAAAAGCAACACTAACTATTGCAGAAAAGTTTAAAAAAAATATTAAAAAATGAATTCACCTTTAAATTATGTATTTTTTTCAGTTTAAAAGTACGTAATTTCACAAGGAACGCTCCGGGGCTCATCCTGCTGCGAAGCCATTGCTCAATTTCTCTCAGCAGTGGTAAGGTGCCTACAGTTCTCAAACTGCTGAGTAGCCCCTGTGAAAGCCAGGGCGCTGGTGTTGCAGGTGACAGCTGATACTGGCACACAGTGCTGGAGCAGCCTGAGACTTTGCTCCAGGGTTCCCAGTGCTTGCGTAGTTGGCTCCTGGTTAATCATAGCTCACCCTACAGTGAATGCATCCTATTGACTTGGCCAGGACCAAACAGTTAATTTAAAAGAGACGACAGCGTCTGTCTTTTGCCATCTTTCCCACTCTGGCAAAAAAAAAAGGAAGCGACAAGGTTTGAACCCGGCTTCTGCTGTAAGGGTCAGGCAAGAAAGCAGGGAAGAAAGTGAGTGAGAAGACTATTTGTTTTAGAGGCGAGGACCTATTTAACAACTACCAAAAAAACCATGCTTTCACGAGCAACAAAGAGTGAGGAACTGGAAATATGGCCAGGATAACTTATAAGAATATACAGTGAAAATAAATGCAATCTAATACACTCAAAAGCTGAATGGTGTTTGGAGTTGAAGGTTTGAAAAGCAAACAGCAGTTTTTGTGGAAGATTTATAAGCAGAACACACTGCCAGTCTGAAGAAGAATAGTTGGAAGGAGAAAGATATTGTTGAGTCAGAGAGGCTCCAGCTCTGTCAGTTGTCCTGGAAAAAGTAAGAGAGGAAGGAAGAAATTGGTTAAACAATTCATTTGGTTCTAGCGTCTTTTTTTCTTTCCCCCAGAAAAGTTTTTAGGATGTTGAAGGAAAGTCACAAACTGCGAGGAAACAGGCAGGCTGGTGGAAGGATTATGCAAACAACATCATAAAACAGGCTGTCTCCAGAAGACAGTTTCATGTATTAATTGCAGGTGTGCAGCTGAGCTAAGGAAAAACTATGAGTAGGAATGAACAGTGCAAAAGAGGATTTGTTTCTGTAGCCCCAGCCCCTTCCCCCAGCTCCAAACCAGCTTTGTTTGAACTGTACAGTGCTGACTTCGACAGTTTTCCTCTACTCCAGCTCCAGTTGCTACCTCCTCCCCCAGCCTGGCTCAGCCACCTTGTTATTAATTACAATAGCCTGAGTGCTTGGAGATACCCAAGCAGGTCTAGGCTTCATCAGTTTGAAATCTAAGAGCTCGCCTTACTTCAGAGCTGTGCCAGCTGCTCTTCCCTGACCACCAGAGCAGATGGAGATCATCCAAGCCATCCAGAAGGAAGCCTTTGCAAGCAGGGTGCTGCCCTTTTGTGATGATGGACATCAGACTGCTGAGGGGAGAGTGGTCACATGAGCAGAGGGCTCGTGGGAGTGTGATAAAGTTACCCAGGAAAACCCAATCTTTAAGAATAGGATGAAGTTTGAACACCAGCCTTTCATTAGAGCTGGTTAGTAATGCTCCATTAATGTATTTTTTCTTGGGGATGAAATATGCGAGTGTGTGAGAATGTGTGTGTGTACCTGGAGACGTGTACTCCACTTTTTAGTTTTGGGGTTTTTTTTTAAATATGAGAGAAAATCTATTTTCTTTCTAAAATGTTCCTTTATTTC
>WBMZ01014488.1:53544-205478 GCA_013400975.1 Atrichornis clamosus
CCCCCCCCCCCCCCAGTAAATAGCTTGGTTCCTTCCCATGACCAACATATGTCTATAAGATGAGAAGGAGCATGGGAATTGTTATAACTTATTTTGAAAATTTCCATGAAAAATGCTATTTTTTGCTCACTGTCCCAGAAATACATCTACAGATGCAGTCAAGTTTTCCACCCACCTATGAATACTTTGGTATTGTCATGTCCTTACTCCCCTTGCCCTTTCCTTTCCTCCAACTTTCAGCTGTGTTTAGTAAGTTGGTTTCCCTTGCCTTTTACTCATACATCATACCTTCCAACACTCTTATCTTTATCACTGTTCATTGTAGTCACTCTATTTTATTGACTTCCTTTTTATATTGAGTTGCCCAAAACTGATCACAGTTTTCCAAGAGGGGCCTCACCAGGGCTATGTATGGAGGAATTATTACCTCTCTAGTCTTGCAAGTAATTCTGCTCCACATCCCAGTATGGTATTTGCTCTTTGTGCTACAGTCTCTCACTGTGAGCTCATATTTAATCTGTCATCCACTATCACTCCCTAAATAAGTCCTGCAGCACTTCCCCTTTAGTAATAAAAACACAGAAAAATGTTTGAAGAAAAAGTAAGTTATCCCCTTGGGTGGCTCTTTGAGCAAACCCGGGTTTTCATACAGCTGGAGAGACACTGAAGCACAGCCTCACACTCTGCTTCCACATATCTGGATTTTGCAGCTCTAACGCCAAGAGTGAAAACAAAGATGGCATTTCCTATTTGTACATATTTTCTTAATATTTGCTGCTTGCAGTGCTGGGCTACCCAGAGCATTGATACAGTGGAGGACTGCCATATCTACTTTTAGAGCTCATATCTACTAGATTTCAGAAATCCTACTTTAAGCAGTTTGGAAGTGTGTGCTGTGAATGTTGCTTCAGCTACTTGATACTTTATGGAAATCAACTGAATGCTGCTGTATACGGGCAAAACTAGGACACGACTTGAGTCACAGATTTGCCCCCTCTAGGTTTGGAGAGTTCTCCACTTTCCAGACCAGATACCTTTCAAGCACACGTAAAGAGTGAGCATTTTCTCAGAACTGTCTGTCTTTCCCTTCTACTGCTGAATTTATTCAGAAGAACTTTGTTGATATTCAAAGTTGAAAAGTCTGCACAGTGTTTAATCTTCTCCTTCTTTTTGGCCAGTGAGTGGTCCTTCCAGAATAAAAATCCTTTCCTTTTTAGTCCGTCTGATAATTCAACATAATTAATCACTGTGAAAAACAACAGTGAGGATTTCTAAACATTATGTGGGGAAGTATGATGAGCACATATTTACCTTTTGGAGGCTACAGGAATTGCAGTATGTCAAATCACAGTGTGTTGCACATGTGGGTAGTCTGTTATTTTAGCATTCAACCATTAACTTTTTATTTATTTATTTATTTCAAATCAACCTAAGACCGTCAAGCCCCAGCAATACAGATTTTACCTTCTCACCATGTTCCTAAGATCACCCCACCAGTCCCTCTTTTGGTCTCCCTGAAGGAAACCAAGCATCACAATCTGCAGATGAGCAGTTCTTGGAATTGCCTGAAGAGTGCAAGAACTGGATGATGCAGGAAGAAAAACCCCATAAATATTGCACAGCACCAGCATTTTTAAAGTGCTCCCTCATTCCTGATTGCAGCATAAGAACATACATTCATAAGGCACGTCACCCTGAAATTGATGGGAACCTTTCTGTGGACTACACAATTTGTGTACTAAGCCTCCAGGTTCTTGAAGTGAACCCTTGCTGCTACAAAGAGCTCTTAAAATTACATTTAAATTGGAAATAGAAATCTCCTCAGCCCTGACATTGGAGCAGAGTTATTATTTCCCATGCCTGTCTTCTCTCACTCAGGAAGCCGCTGCAACATGAAACCCTCTTCTGATTGTTCCTCCTCCAAATGCCTCTCTCAACTGCCTGAACTACACTATTTCCTTGTGAAAGGAGGAAAAATATGGGCATTTAGGCAAGCAGAACAGTCCTTGCGTTCAGACTGAAAAAGCAAGGTCAAGAAAGGTCTAATTCTCCCAGCCACTGAAACGTGTTTACCTTCTTCCTTTGCCTTGGCACAGGAACATGTAAAGTGCAATTCCCAGTTCAGTAAATGGTTGCAGAATAACCAAGGGCTAAAAGAGAGTCCTCATGTGTGCTCTAGGACTCGTGAGAAGATATATTCCCAGCAGCTCAGTGCTGCAGGACCAGTGAGTGGTGAGAACACACCCCTATACACGTGTACAGCTCTGGACACGCAGTTTATTTTAAACCCAGAAACTTAAGAAGATAAATCTGCTCATCCTAGCAGGATGACAGAAAAGAGGGAGCATGACTGTTGGATTATAACTATAGTAAGGTGAAGGGGATAGTTGGGGAAGACAAAGGATGGAGCTGAAAATTGTTACATGCTCACTGTAGAGATTTTCTTTTTGGAAGAAATTACGGAAATTACGTGAAAATGCTTAAATATTTGAAGGGGGTTCTGGAGCAGCCTCCTGACCAGAAGTGTGCAAGAGGAAGGTCTGATGGGGTTGTGTCCATTTTCAAGAGAGATTAGATGGTGTTATTGCACGTGGTCACTCACAAGTGCTCCAGACCTGTCCCTCAGGGCGTGCCCAGCTGCTCACCTCAAGAGCTTGAGTTTTTCAGTCTGCACTGAGAACGGGACTGAATAAATGAGAATCAGGACGCGTGGGTCAGTGGCAACGATTGTCCATCTGCCTCAATTCACTGGCTGTGAATACAAGGCTGTTTAGAAGGATAGACAGTTTATCTCCTAAGTTTTCAATAAGGTTTCCACAGAAAGGCAACATGATTAGAGTTGCAGACTGACTCACAGTCCTATTACTTAAACAAGAATCTTGTTTTGGTTCTGTTTTAAAAGGGAAAGGAGTACTGGCATTAAGTCAGAAATATAAAATCTTGAGAGATACTTTATAAAGGCAACAATTCTGGACAAGATGGTTGCTTGGCTTCTTTTCAGGTTCTCAAGTTCAAGTTTGCAGTTTATTTACAAGAATCAAAATGTCAGAATGGTCCCTAGCTTCAAGTCTTAAAAGGAGAGGGATGATGTGAAGAACTCACACTCCTTTCAAGCAGGTGCCAGGAGTCAGTTTTGTGCTCTTTTTCTTGATGGAGTTGGTTGTCATCTACAAAACAAAAAAAATCCAACAGAGACATTTTAGTCACAAAAAAACATAAGCAAGGAAAAGATGACTGACTGTGTTGAATGTTTCACAATCAATGCCATACAGAGTTCTATCCTTCTTCTGAATTCCAGGTCTTTCCACTCTGTCTGAACTTTGTTTTGTGGATTTTTGTACTGAAAATTACCTTTCTCTGCGAAACTCATCTCAGGTGTCTGGAATAACATTTTCTTGGCCATGTCCACAGCAGTGCAGGTGATCTGGAGAAACAAGGGGTTCCTTTTATTTCTGCCTTTATCAGATGGCAGCAGGACTCAAAAACAGAGCAGCTGTATTGCCTGGTGCTACACTGCAGGCATCCAGTGATGTCTGCCAAAGGCTGCATTCCCTTGCAGAGGTCTGTGGCTCACCAGGACTGACCAGGGGATGAGGTGATATGTGCCTGTGCACTTGAAACACAGCTACTGTCAGGAACTGGACGATGTGAAAAGCCTGGTTCAGGCTCTGGTCACTTTTCTCACCACCATTCCTTTCCTAGTTTGGAGATAGTTTGGAGCATTTCCTTCTTTTGTTTATTTCACTTGGGAACAAATGGTTCATTTCCCTCTGTCCCAGCTGCTCTGAAAGGTTTTCTAGTTTCTCCAGAATGCATTATGCAATACTGCAGAGCAAGTCCTTTTTTCTTTTCAACTCCATGACTTTACCATGTATTGTAATCTGTCTGCTCTGATTAGGTTCATCCTATAGAATCACTGCCAAATTCTGTTTTACGCAGCAATGTTTAGTCTTCAGCCTGGAAGCTATGTACAGTCCTTTTAAGATGTTCATACATCAATATCAGTCCTGACTAATCCCAAGAAGCTTTGGATGGCAGGAAGAAGAAAAGCTTCGAGCTAGCTGTGCAAGTTGCAGGACAAACACTGCGATCTTTACTCTGGCCAAAACTCCATAACCATCAACAAAAGCTGGGTTTGAGAACAGGTCTGCAAATCTAATTTCTGGTTTAGTTGTGGAGGCCACTGCCTCACCAAGGACTGAGTTCTGCTTCTGTTAGAGAGCTCCACTGCTGATTTTGGAAGGGATTCACATGGACCCCACGTTTACACTGAATATGTTACTTAGGCAAAAGTAGGTTTAACCCATCTCGTGCTTCTTTGTAAGAAGACCAAAACATTCCCATGTTTTCTTGCACTTTCCTCAAGTACAGGTGGACTCCAGATTAATATGGCTCGTGGCCTCAGTGGCAATTAGTAACTAGCTATTCTGTAATTAATATTGCAGGGGTGTGTGGAATCCAGGTAGGCTGGAGCAGTCCCCTGGACACATGCAGTAGCAGAGATCCTTGAGCAGCCCTGGAAAAAATAACACTGGGGCCTTTACAAAACTGTGGTTTTTACATCCTTATCAAGGCTTGGTTAAGATTTCAGGGTAGTGGGGAGGTGGCAAGCATTTTAATGTGAGATGTGGTCATGGTTTTGTGGGTGGGTGCAGCGGTGCGGGCTCGGCTGGCAGTGATGCCTTGTGATAAGAAAGGATGGGTAATCCTGATGCCGAGGGCAGAGGGAATTAAGAAGCCACCCTTAACATGGGAGCTGTGCTGGCTGAGGAGGCCACTTAGCAAATTCCTTACTTGAGCATTCAAGGGCACTCTCTCGCAACTTGATCCTCACTTTTCCAAGTGCAGGGAGGAGAAGAATGTTTCACTGTCCAGAAAGCACCCGGGCCTTAAGATAAATGAGGATTGAAACAAACGTTTCCATTCATATCAGGGGCCCCTCCTCGCTAGCGTCCTCACTGATCTGTAAAAACCTTCTTTGTAAGTGGTTTCTAAAGCATAATCTGTGCTTTTAATACCATTTGATTGAATAATTCCAATGCTAGGTTTGTTTTTTAAAGGTTTTGAGAAGTGTTACAAGTAGCAAAAGTTTTTAATAGAAACCTGAAGCCACTGACTGCGGAAAATTTCCTCACGACTCTTCCTGTTGTGGAGAAAACTGGAGAAAAATCAAGTCCAAAACACTGAGGGTCATGTGAATAGCTACAGAGTGGAATTCAGGGGCTTCGTTTCAGTAATTGCAGTGAAATTGCTCCCAGCAGAGGCAAGGAGCAGAGGAGAAATTTTAAAGGTCCAAGAAAGTAATAACAGAGCTCTACCTACCTTGCTAATGCACTTAAAGAATCCTGAGCACGGACTTAGCTCACAGAGTAGGGCTTTTCTTTTCAGAGCAGATTTCTCTTTTCCTTTCACCACCCAAAAGCCCACACCAGATAGTG
This sequence comes from Atrichornis clamosus, assembly GCA_013400975.1. Classification (NCBI taxonomy): domain Eukaryota; kingdom Metazoa; phylum Chordata; class Aves; order Passeriformes; family Menuridae; genus Atrichornis; species Atrichornis clamosus. The sequence continues at coordinate 58,983 of WBMZ01014488.1, forward strand.
AGTGAGCTTTACAGGGAACTGAATTTGTTTTGTCTAAAGCCTACGAGAAAACCATCATCCCTGAAATGGTAAAAGTAGAAAATATGTTAAAATGTGTGAGGTGTGTGTGTGTAAGGATGGTTTGTTCTTTTTTTTTGTTTTGTTCTTTTTATTTTTTTTAAAGAGAGGTGAAATCAGTTTAGTGAAAAGTCACATTCACTGTTTGGTGGAGTTGCAGACCAAGGTTATGTTGCAGCTACAAAGAATTTGGAAAACAACATGTAGGCTTGAAAAATGAACCATTCCTTCACATATGTAACTTAGTATATCATCCTTGATCATAATTATAGACAGATTTGGATTGAATCTATTATTGAATGCATTGTCCTTAGAGATAATCAGGGACATGACCACTAGTGACACTGTGATGGAAAGGACTAAACAGTGCAGTTCATCATCTCAGCCCTTGAAATGGCTGAGATATGCAAAAGTGAACGTTTTATCCAAGAAGTATAAATAGTACAAAGAGAGGAAGAAAAAAAAAAGGCAAGCGGAGGAATCAGGTGGCTTCGCAGACTGCTGTGTTTGAGGAACAATTTGACAGAGACAGAGCAAGATGATGATAACTTGAAAAAGTATAATTTGTCATGATTACCTCTTTTTTTTTTCCTTCCTCCCAAAGCAGTACAGTTTGCAGTTTGTACCCATTGCAATTTATACCTGGGTAAAAAGATGGCTTGGGTAAAAGACAGTTTACTTGGGAACGTACTTGGGTAAAAGATAGCTTAGCAAAGTAAAGTATAATTTAATCCCTTTACTTACCTGGGCCTGCACAAGGTATTTTAGGTGTCTTGAAGCCTCAGTTAATGAAGCCCCTTGCAATAGTCCATTAAATGCTTTGTGGGTGGGATTCATTTCTTGAAGGACACCAAATAGCAGGGAGGGATGATTTCTGAGTGCAGCATGATTCAGATAATGCCATACTTCCTCATCCTGAGGCAAATGCCTTGTGTACATGTCTCTTCTACACTTTCATTAGTCAGCCCTTTCCACCTCTATAATTTCTCTACACACAGACCCCATATATTCTGTAAGTAATGAGAGCAGCTAATTATGTTGCCTGTGGCTACCAATGATTTCATTTTGCAGGCTTTTCTATCCAAAGGTAATGGCACTGATGCAATTGTCACTGTATATGAAGATGCATCCGTGAAAGAGGCCAGGGAAAACAGGGAGTTTATAATCCTGGGATCCTGGGCGGTCTAACTACCAGCTGGGGATATGGCAATTGCCTGTTACTCTGCATTACCCTACAAAGGGGACAGAAAAAGATCCTCAAAGGATAATGGGTGATTAAAAAGGAGCGTTTTGTTTCCTGTTTAAATTTAATTCTCTTCCTCTCAGTTTGAGAGGGCTGCATGCACTATCTGGCTCCAGCAGAGCTTTACACTGGAGATGCCATGGCATATTTTTTTACCTTTGAACCATGTTATGTTGTTTAAAAGGTTTCAGGAGCCATAATATCTTGTTTAAAAGATTTCAGCATGTGCAACGCATTGAAAACCCTCTGATCTGTAGAGTAACCTTTTCTGCTTGTCATTCTAAGCTCCTTCCCTTCTTCTTGCTCTCTGTGTTTTGCCTGTTCTGCTTCTGTACCTCTCCTACTGGCATGATTAGTTTTGGCACTAGCAGCCATCCAAATGCATGATAGCCTTTGAAAATAAATACCTGAAGTGTCCTGTTTCCTCCTTCCTTCATGCCTATACAAAGCAGTGAGCCTCCCAAGCCTAGAAGGCTCCTTGGGAACAGCCCTGTGAACAGCCCCTGCAGAAAAAGGAAAAATGTGGGGAAATTTCAGACCCTGTGTCCTGACACTCGGCAGCAACTTGTGTTTTGCTTTAGCACTGGGTCTTTCCTTGGGAGCTGGCTGTGAACCTTCTCAGTGAAGCTCTGTAGCACAGATGTGGGCTGCTGAAGCATCTCCAAGGGGCTGGCTCAGAGTTGGACCAGCACCTCCATCTAATTTAGAGCTGCCTGGAGGCAGCAGAACAGCCCTCTCTGTGCCTTTATCCTTCCCACGTATTTGTCTTGCACTCCAAGGCTCAACTCCACAGAGGTATTTGAGCCTCTCATTCCTTGATGTCTGTGGGAGCCTTGACAGGAAATAGATAGCAAACATCTGTACAAGATCCAGGCCTGAGATTTTGAACCGTCTCGTTTACCACGTGCTGATGATGACAGGATTGAAAAGGGACTACTGTGAAGAAACATTTTGGTGGCCTGAAATTGCTGAGGTTTTGCTCTGCTCTGCAGGCTTAAAAGCAGTATAGAGGATCCTGCTATACAGAGTGAATTGCAGTGGTCCCAGTCCTCTCTGCTGAATTCTGCTGGGTGGCTGGACTGCAGAGGGGAGAGTGACTTGCCAAGCCTGGCAGTTGCACACTGAGCTCCCCCGAGGCTGAGTCCTAAATCCTTCTCCCTTGCACACAGGAGTCTTCACTATTAGCAGCACATGGTCATCTTCCTGATGGCGAGCTGCTGACTTTGGGTAAAGTGCTTGTTATTGTGTTCATGTTCACATAATTTATTTCTCTATTGCTCATTGTCCATCTTTGCTATTCTTCTCCTTTGGTATCTGTTCAGTCTCCTTCTTTTCCTTTGTTTCTTCCTTACTGAGAAATAGAAAGCAATGGACCTTTTCCCTCACTTGCTTATGAATTCATTCTCATATCACCCAGTTAAACATCTCATTAAACAAGGCACTCTCAGGAAGGGGTTATTGACAGTAACCTCTCCATGTTAGACTTCTGATTCATGTTTGAAATTAGTTCCAGAACAACAGAGAGAAGCTTTTGGCCTTGAACTGTGATGTCCTTTGTGCTGAAAGAGACTTTTTATTTGCACAGTCCTTTTAACCTTGTGCTAGCTCGTGGCCTGATTCCCCAGTCCTCCGTGGCTGATGCAATCACTTATGCCTAAAGCAGTGCTAGAAAGATGCTGGAGTAATGTCCCGCTAGCTGTGCTTCTTTACACTGGTGAAAAGGCCAGGGACTAAGCCTGATTTTTTGGTGTTGAACCCACCTATATCCCCATCTGTGCTTGTGAGCCGGGCTTCTGTAATAGCCTTTGCCTTGAGCTCTTGTGTTCCCTTGTAAATACAATGACCTCCTTGTCTTTACTAACCCTAGTTCAAGAACTGCAATAAACAGCAGAAAATGGGCCTTCAGCTGCTCTTGGTGTGTCTTGTTTACATCCTGAGGGCTTCAGCTGGGAGCAGGAGCCTCAGGTGCCCTTCAAGCAGGTGAATATTTGCAGAGGTACCTTGACAAGCACTAATGGGACCCCTGCCTAATGAAAGTTGTGCGTGCTTTGCTGCCTTTCTCTCTTTTAGACAATCCTCACTCATTCAAGGAGTTTGAGGTTGTCCAGGAAGGGATGAGGTGGCAAGGCATAGCCATACAGTTCCTTTCAACTTAACTGCAAGAATTTACCACCCCTAAGGGGTTGCCCTTTTGAGTTTTCTCCATGGTTCAATCTTGTGAGTAGCAGCCGTAACCTGAACCTGATCATTACTCTTTCTCCAGAGAGAGATGTCACTAGTTGTTAAGAGTGCTTAAATTTCTGCAGGGCCACTGCAGTAAAGTCCCAACAGCTTTTTGGCTGAGGGGAGGTTAAACAGTCGAACACAAGACCTGTAGCCAAACAAGAAAAGCTACTGTTTAAATTTCAAGTAGTCTCCCTGCTAGATACGGCCAGAGTTGCTCATCTGGGATGGATCAAGGTGTGTGTTGTAAACCCACTCTGCCGCCTGCAGCCCTAGCTTAGGCTTCAGGTTTGTCTGTGCTTAGGACAATATGTCCCAGTGTTCAAGTGAGATGCAAAACCATGTGGCCTCTCTGGCCAGCACTGCCCCAAGTTTCGTTTGGAGAAGTCTGAACCCAGAACAGCTCTGTCAGCCACCCAAACCTGGGGTTAACCTGACCTTTTTGTCTGTTGTTTGTAAAAAAGCTGGTTGATATGCTAATTGAGATCACCATTCTACTAAAACCAATGTAGCAGGTGCTGTACAAACACAGCAATAAATGCTCAGTCTTGAAGAACTTATGATCTGAAAGCCCAGGGAAGAGAATGGGTGGGAAAGGAAAAAAAAAGCAAAATGGCTTGGAAGCTGTCAATGGAAAGAGCTGCAGAGTGAAGTGTTGCCATACAAATTTATTTCAGTGGGATGGAAACTCTGCTGTGTCTGGTTATGTATGATCTATCCAGACAAGGGAGGTTTCTTCCACACATCTCCTGCAGCCCAGCCTTTGACAATATCACTTCACTCTTCCAGCAGGTACAGGAGGAATGCAACTCATGCTAAATGTGCAAATAAAGGGAGGAAGGAGAAATTGCCTTCTGCTGTGGAATGCTGTCTGGCATGCTGACTCCTGTGCATGCACACACACACACAGTCATTTATGGACACACAAAGAGACCCAGAAGGAGGTGAGAAGGGAAAGTTTTTCAGCCTCACACTGAGCCTCACAAAGGGAGTGAGTGAATTCTCCGAGCGAGCGGTAAAGATTTGGAGGAGAATCCAACTGCAGCTTGTGTTTCATATTTGCGTTGGATGCTCAGGTTTCCAAATTAAATCTGCAAGTTAGACAGGAGTCCATGTTGTCTGCTGATCATCTGTTTAGGGGGAGAAGGAGAACAGTAATGACAGGAGAAAAATACTTGCAAACAACAACAGTAATTAAAATCAAGCATTTAAGCACTACTACCCCTCCCCCCAGCCAGATTTGTCTGGGTACAAGATAAATAACTTCAACTGCAGGCTCCATGCTTACTCAAGATCTGAAATATTTAAACCAGGTCCCAAAAGCCCATACAGATTTTTAATCAAAACCTGCTCTTTTTGGTTCCTTTTTCTGCATAAATGCCCTGATTTGATAGAACACCAAAACCTCCTTAAGTTGCGATCGGTACAATAGAAGAGTTGAAAATGATCAATGCCATTTAAGCTGCTGCAACTGTACACATACTGTGTTAGACATTTCTCAGGTTCAAGGTTACACATGGCATCATAAGGAGTTCACCTCCTCCCCCACTTCCACTGCTAAACAGGGTTGGATTCTTGCCAGAACAAAAGAATCTGCAGTCAGTTCCTTCAAGACTGAAAAATAAAGTTGGGGGTTTTTTTTCCCCTGCAGGGGGAAAAAAAAAACCCAACAAAAACCCAAATCCAACAAAAAACACTCACAAAAAAAAAAAACCCTGAAGTAAAGCAGACAGCTGCTAACTAGTTGTCTAGCTGTCTATTTGTGGACATTTTCTTTCATCTTGTCATACCTTTTGTGCTGTTTGAAATGTTTGGAGCTTAGACTTGAAGAACACTCAGTGGATTCCAGACTTGTATTAAAAGAAAGGAAAAGAAAGGCAGAAAAGTTCTGACAACAGATGTGTGTGTTTGTGTGTTGGGGCCACATCATTCCAAGCATCAGCTAGAGCATTGATTTTATTTTCATCTGACTGAAGAAAAATTTTCAGACAAGAAAATATACAGTAACAATGCAATTTGTAGAAAAACACATACACACATACATCTAGAATGCAAGTAAGAGGTATATGTTGTGAGACCTTTGCAGAAAAAGCAGAGACCATTTGGTCAATCATATCTGCTGCTTTATCTGTTTTCATGGAATGGGTAAAGTCTATCTCTTCTCAATTTTCCTCTGCTTTGCCGTCTTAGCTGTTGGAATGAAGCAAGGCAGAAGTCTAATTAATGTCAGTGATCTTCAATGAGCTTCAGATTAGTCTGTGGTGTATTTAACTCTGCTGATTTTTGTTGCCTTCTGCTGTGCAGACAGTGAGTGCAGAAGGGGACTGGCTCTTACTCTGGCTTCCAGATACGTCTCTGGAACTTCTAATTTCCCCAAACTTACCCCTTCCTCCAGCATAACACAGAAACCTAAACCAACTGACAAGTGAGGACACACAAAAGGAAAAGAGAAACCACTGAAATGCTTTCCCTGTGGTGAGGAATCCTTCTCATGCTGTCCCTTTGCAGCTGCCCTGGTGGAAAAGAGCTGTCTTCACACCTTCTCTTTCCTCGGGAGGAGCAAGGGTTTGTGGCTGTCAGCAAGCCCAAGGCAGAATTCTCCCAGGAGGGAAGCTTGCCTGGGGGACCAGAGAATCCCTAACCCATTCCCCTTGGTGTCTGTGAGATTCGGGTTGGGCAGGGAATGGCATCTCCTCCCCTCTCCACGCCAAGAGGCTTCATAATTTTAAGATTCCAAACGCTCTGTGGCTGCCTGCACATCCTGTGGCCCGTCTGCCCATATTTCTTAACCAGGGGGCCGGGCTGGAGAGGCAGCACCATCACCATTACCTGTGACCCTGTTGCTTCTCTGGTGATGGTGGTGGCTTTTGGGGGCAGGGTGACCCTGGTGGTTCATCACTTCTTGGATGAGGATTGTCCAGGAGGAAGTTCTCATTGGCTCAGCGTTTTGCCCTCCTGCACCAGCAGCCTTTTGTCCCTCTGCTTGCATTCACCAGAGCGCCAAAGCTGTGAGGACAGTAACTGGAATTATGCTGGTTTTCCAGCACCCGGGAAGGCTGTCTGCTGGGTATCTCAGGTAATCCTTCGTGGTCCTGCCACACAGATGGCTTCTGCCAAAGCAAGAGTATGAGACCTTCATTTAAAATAGCTTCTGCCACACTGACTTCTCTCTCTTTAGGCAGAAGAAAGTGCTCAAAAGTCACAAACTTCCTGAAACAATCCCATGAGTTCTCATGTGCTCTTCAGCTTTGGCTCTGTAGCCACTGTGCCTGCCATGGAGGGATGGGCAGAGACCCTCTGGTCTTCTCTGAGACCCAATCACCAGTGCCAGAGGATGTCCTTGAGCTTGTGAGACTGAAGTGTCATGAGATAACTCACAGCTTGAAACCTTAGGTGAGAGACAAGAGCTTTAAACAAGGGGATGGGTTTTCCCTCCTGACAGCAGATGTCTTTTTAGGAACTCCTTGATTAGACCCTGGATGATCAAGAGGTTGAAGGGAGATGGGATATTTGCATATAAAAAGGAACTCTACTTTTGGGATCAATTAGACTATTCAGGGTTCACACTATACCCCCTTTTTTCCCAGACTTTATAGAGCCCTTGCTAGGATTAAGCCTCTACGAGTAGATTATCTTTACATAGAGGCTGGATCTAGTGTTACAGGCTCTTTATTATCTCTTCTTTGAGACTGTGCAGGCTATCCCCTTGAAGTTCTTAACCCTTAAAGCACTTTATCTAGTATTTATTGTTTCTTCTCCACAGGCATCTGAGATGGCAGCACTGGTATACAGACCCCACCTGTCCTTGTTCTCCATAAGAGCATCAGCTCTCCTCCCCCCCTGTTTCTGTACACAGGGGGCTCACACCAGCATCAGGCCCCGTTCCCTAATCCTTTTCATTCCCAAGAAACGTTCACCATTCTTGCCTGACTCGGGTGGGCTGCAAAGTTCCTGTCAAATGCAAACGTCTTCCAGCTGCTGGGAGCTGGAGGCATTTGTTTTGAGGGATGTAAGAAAGGCCGTCAGCAGATTGGGTGATGAAAAGGTCAGGACTGACCATCTGAGGAGAGCGGAGATAAGAGGAATATGGGGTAGAGGGTTACAAAGTACTGAGTGGCTTTAAGTTTTCTGCAGCAACCTATTCCCTGTAACAGGGAGTTTGAAAGAATGTTTGGAAGTTCCTAGGTGTGATCTTGCATTTCCTCCTAAAATGACAAGTTCTGGAGGAGGCAAGAGCCCACATGGACCCATGGGTTTGTTTTTTTCTGTGCATGGGCTCCAGAGGCAGCTGGCACAGTGTGCTGCAGGAGACTGCAGCATTGAGGCTAGAGTGGCTGATTCCAGCCAGGCCTTTCCTCCTGTGCTGCCTTCCCCACCCTGATTTGACCATTACTGCAGGACATCTATTAGGGGAGAAGAAGAAGAAGAGATTTGTTGTGTGGCAGTGTCTAGACTTTGGTGACATTCCCTTCTCACTGTTCCCATAACGGAGCAGAGGGACATTTCTCCCTGCCAGGCTCCTGTTCAACAAAATGTCAAACTTTTCTGAATTGCTTTTTTTTTTTTTTTCATAATTTTTAATAGCTTCTGGCTGTGGACATTGGAATCTGCTCCAGTGCTCTCATATTGACTTCTGTCTATTTCAACAGAAGAAAGTGATCAAAAATAACATATTGGAGGGATCTCCAAATTGTAATTACTCAGCTTGTAAGTGTCCCAGGCACATTATCCTGATCTTATGACCAGACAAGGTCCTCAGCTGGTGTTAGCTAATGCATGCTCTCTATTCCAGCCTATTTGTGCCAGTCTCTTGCCATGTCTTTGCTCCCTAACTGAGCATGACAGAGCTGAAATAAATGGAGTTGCATTGATTTTAATGGTTTGCCCTCATCTGAGAAGGATGGGATGGCCTTCTTAGCTATCAGCTACTTGGATGGCTTGCTGCTGGCCAGCAAATGAAGCATGTACTTTCTTTCTCTGTGCACTAGATATGCTTCTCCTGCAGTCATGCTGCCCCAGCCTGAACAGGAATAATCACAGCTCCTCCTGCACTGACAATGGCCACTTATGTGAAAAATGCAGAACTGAACAGGCTATGGCTAAATGTGCTGGAAATATGAAGAGGAGAATGATCTTTGGCTGTGCATCAAAGAGCATTAAGGCATTCTGAAGCAGATTCCTCTTGCTCTCTGGGTTTAATTCAGAAGGGATTTTCTAGCCACAGAATCAAGCTCTTCACTGCATGATTTTGTTCCTGCAGGAGCTGTGAAACTGAGGGTTCTGTGTGGGACAAAAAAAAGCCATAAAAGGGTCCAGGGTGTGTACGAGTTTCTGTGGAGATGACAGCAGACCTTCCTGCTGTTCCAAATGTGCAATGCTGTTGGACCTGAGAGGCATCATTCCTAGTGAATTCCAACAGGGGAGACTTGATCTCCATTTCTAGATATCCACATTGCCTGTTCTTAGTCAGCTCATACTTTTCTAAATATTTTTCCTCTTGATCTCTTAAAATAGTTTCCCAGGCTGTCTCTACTGCTGACGTTAACATGCTCCAGTCTGTGTTCCTTTTTTATTATGTCTCTTTGTCTCTTTTTTTTTTAAACAAAAACCACATAACTGCCTTATATAATTCACTTTCGAGTTCATAAACCACTTCTCCTAAACACAGCCTTCATGTGGAAACACGTAAGGATGCTTCTTTGACTTTCAAATTTCTTTTTTTTTACTTGGTTTTTGGTGGGTTTTTTTTTGTTTGTTTGTTTGTTTTATGTTGGTGAGGGTTTTGTTTGTTTTTGTTTTTGGTTTCTTTTTTGGGTTTTTTTGTGTTTTGGTTTGGTTTGGTTTTGTTTCTTTGTTTTTAAATTCTGGATGTATTATATCACCTAAAACTGTGGCCTTAATTCCCTGCTAACAATTCACTATTCCTTCTGAATGCTTCCAAATACCTTGCCTCACTTTTCCAAAATTATCATTTCAGCTGGAATGCAGCATGGCATCCTTGGTATGAGCTGCAGAAACCATACTTACTCTCAAGATAATCAGCATTTACGAATAATTACACAATCAATTTTGCATTGTTTTGTTGTAAAACACTCATTCTGTAGCAATGATCAAAGTATTTAATGTGGTTGCTCCTTTCTTATGCATACTTATTTGTTGTTCATATTTCATTTGCCTGCTAAGACCTGCAATTGCTGGTTTTGATGTTACAAGTTGTTGGATATTTCTTGCTTTCAAGTCTCAGTGTTTGCCCCACATCACTGAGTGCTTATTATACCTAACGCTTCCTTTTCTAGATCTGTTTGCACCTATAAATATGCCTAGTTTATCATTTGATATTGTCCCCTATTCCTTTGCCAAAGCTTGTCTGGCTTTCATCTTACGTTTTAAACTAGTAAATATGAGTGTTCATGAAAGATGAGGAACATAACAAACTTGTCTCTAGTTGTGCAATCAAGTATAAGTGTGGCTGCCTTTAAAGAGAATGTGTCAATGCTGTGATCTCTGGGATTTCCTTTAATAGGCCTGTTGTTACTTGTCTCCTGTTACACTGCAATACACATTAGGTGTATTCTTAGTAATAAGACCACTGTTCATGAATAAACACCAGTGGTTATTTAGCACAGGTGGGAAATGACAGCTCTGGCGCTCTGCAGGCAGGATTAAATTGATAGACCTTCCCTGGACAAGCTGGTTTAACTGCAGTGGGAAGCTTTGTCCCAAATGCACCATAAAACAGTGGCTGGTGTCATCCCATAGCACTGTCCTGGTCTGGCTAATCTACTTCTGGGGATAAAGTAAGGTGTACATTTTAGACAATGTTGTGGACTTCTTGTGGAAAGCTTTAAGTTCTTCTTTTTTCTTTTTCTTTTTTTTTTTAATTTTGCCTTATAATCATCTCTTCTGGGCTAGTGAGTAGAAAAAATAGCAGCATGCAGTCACAGCAGGTATTCTCTGAAACACAGACACACACACACACACATATCAGAGTGGGTTTGTGGATGTGGCTGTTTGTGTTTTGTTGACAGAGCCTGCTCACTCTCTGCCTCAGCTTATTCACATCCTGTCATGGATCTGAGCTGAAGTTCCTCACTCAATGAGTTAGACTGAGACAGCATCACCTGGAAATGCCAGGTCCTTCCAGTGGGACCAGGCCAGAAGGTGAAGAATATATCCCTGTTCCATATGTGCAGTATTGCAACACGCCAAGAAGAAAATGGGTGGACAGGTGTGGAGCGAGCAGAGGGGGAATACAACAGGCAAGACCTGCATGAAACAAGGAGAAAACTATTCTTCATCAAGAGGCTGGTTTAGGGTCTCTTTTTCTTGCTGCTGCCTGAGGATGAAGGTTATAAAGTTCACCTGAAGCAGCTCTCTCTGACCATGAAAATCAGATGAAGAGATTTCTCTCTCTTCTTTTCTGCCAGGAGGAGTCAGAACAACCCTTGGGTGAGGCTTGGATCCACCAAGGCTTTCCAGCAAAGGCCACCAGTAGTGATGATGGGTTATACAGGCAATGGCTGGAGGAGCTTCCTTCCTTCTAGCTCTCTTCAATTTTGCAAGTTTTCATATCAGAGTCTGGAAAAATGCTCCTATAATAAATAAAAGTGAGAGATGACAATATTTAAAGTATTTCAGTACCCACATTCTACCCCTCTATCATCAACAAAACTGTTTTGAAAGCTGGTTTTCACCTGCTTCTTTGTGATGAAATTAAAAGGTGTCTGCTAAATGCCTATCTGGAGAGAGGAAGTTCCACCCTAAAATTCACTGGATTGGTGTCAGATCCAAACCCCACTGGAAACAATGGGAAATCTCCTGGTGAGTTTGGTGGGCTTTCAGTTCAAGGTCTAAATGCCTGATTCTCTGAATAATGCCTGTGATTATTTGTATACTTCTCTTCTCTGATCATAATCTCTGCCTCTTGCTGTTGAGTCAGGAGGAGCCATGCAGTAATTTGAAGGACTTACCTGGCAAGACAGTAGCCTTGCTGTAAAGCTGTACGTCTTCCTGTCTGCAGTGCTCAAATCAGTCTCAAGTGACCACACGGAGTAAATGTACAAACAGTCTCATCAGACTTCAATTTTCTGTTCAGTGTTTACTACAGACCCTTAAACAATTTTTGTGCTTGCCTATAAGCCTCTGGTTTTGCGGCTTTGTGAAAGGAATAGAACTGGCAGCCTTTCTTCCCCTTGCCTGCAATTTATTTGTAGTATCTTGCATCTTAATTTGCAGCAATGGAAAGCAGACAGAAAGCCAACCCTGCTCCAGTGGATGAGAACTTCGACCTCTTTTTCTTAGGTGTAAACAGCTGTAGCAAACTCCAAGCAAAGGAGAGTCAGACCCCATTGCAAATTATTCCTAAATTCACCATTTGATGCTTTTTTGGTAAAATTCGTTTTACTCAGTCTGCATCTAGTTTTGAATGCTTACATCGTACTGTATATAATTTGAAAACTATTTTCAATGGTCATGAATTTTTCCCTGGAGGGTCCTCCCAGGTAATCAAATGTTAGTATGTACTGTACTTCAGAGATGCTAGCTTTTATTTTATTAAGTGCTTTGCATTCCTAACATGATGCTCATCTTCAGTGATTCGGGGCTTAGAATCAGAATACAATGATAGAGCAATCTAAGCTGGAATTCAGTAATTTAAGATCATCGAGTCCAACCCTTAAACCCAGCACTGCCAAGCCCAGCACTAAACTGTGTCCCTTAGTGCCCCATCTGCATGTCTTTTAAATACCTCCGGGGATGATGGTTCTAACACTTCCCTGGGCAGCCTGTTTCAGTGCTTGACAGACCTTTCAGTGAATAAATTTTTCCTAATATTCAAACTAAACCTCCCTTGGTGCAACTTGAGGCTGTTTCCTCTCATCCTGTCCCTTATTACTGTGGAGGAGAGACCAAGCCCCACCTGGCTGCACCATCCTGTCGGGGAGTTGTAGAGAGCAAGAAGGTCCCCCCTGAGCCTCCTTTTCCCCCTCATCAGACTTGTGCTCCAGCCCCTTCCCCAGCTCCGTTCCCTTCCCTGGACACGCTCCAGCCCCTCCATGTCCTCCTTGTCCTGAGGGGCCCGGAGCTGCCCCCAGGGTTCGAGGTGTGGCCTCAGCAGTGCCCAGCACAGGGGGTGGTCACTGCCCTGCCCCTGCTGCCACACCATGGCTGGGACAGCCCAGGGGCCATCGGCCTTCTTGGCCACCTGGGCACACCTGGGCTCGTGTTCAGCTGCTATCACCAGCACCCCCAGGGCCTTTTCCAGCTTTCCAGCCACTGTTCGTCCAGCCTGGAGCTGCAGAGGGTTGCTGTGACCCAAGGGCCAGATCTGGCACTTGGTCTTTTTGTACCTGAGACCATTGGCCTCATCCCATGGATCCGGCCTGTCCAGACCCCTCTGCAGAGCCCTCCTGCTCTCCAGCACATCGACACTCCCACCCAGCTTGGTGTTGTCAGCAAACTGACTGCGGGTGCCCTCGATCCCCTCATCCAACCATTGATATAGACATTAAAAGGACTGGCCCCAGTCCTTTGCCCTCCTTTTGTTGCTGATGCATTGATAAAAACAATTACATTGCCAGCAGCCAGATTAGTTCCTGTCAGGCTCTGGCCCTTCTAATTTTCTTCCTGCATAACCTCACAACACCCTTGTTTTCCTCCTGAGTGTCTTGATCCTTCTTCCAAAGGTCATAAACTCTCCTTTTTCCCTGAATTCCAGACACAGCTCTCTGTTCAGTCAGGCTGGTCTTCCCCACTGTCTCATCTTTGGGTGCATGGAGTCAATTTGCTGCTGCACCTTTAGGATTTTCTCCTTGGAGAACGTCCAGTGTTCCCAGATTTCTTTGTCCTTCAGGATGGCCTCCCAAGGGACTGTCTTAGCCAGTTCAGTGACCAGGCCAAAATCTGCCCTTTGGAAGTCCAGGGTGGCAGTCCTGCTGGCACCCCTCCTTGCTTCTCTGGGAATCAGAAATGATCTTTCCATGATCAGCAAGACCATCACTCGGGTCCCATCACTCACCAGTCCTTCTATGTTCCTGAACACCAGGTCCAGTGGCCACCTTGCCTGGTTTTCCCACTCGCCAGCTGTGTCAGGAAGTTCTCTGCCACACACTCCTGGAACCTCCTAGACTTATTTGTCTCAGTTGTGTCGTATTCCCAGCAGTCAAAGGGTCAGTTGAAATCCCCCATAAGAACAAGAGTTAATGACTGGGAGGCTTCTCCCAGCTGTTAATTTAATGTTTTTCTGCCTCTTCATCCTGGCTGGGAGGTCTACAGAAGTCTCTCCCCATGATATCTGCCTTGCTGGCCTTCTTCCTGATTCCTGCGCATAAACTGTCAAGCCTGTTGTCAGCATCATCAAACTCTACACAATCAAAACACTCCCTGACATACAGATCTTGCATCCTACTGAGAGACCAGTGACTGAGAAGTGGAAACTGTTTGGTTAAAACGGTAACTGAAGGTTGTAATTTTTCCTCTTACCTTGAGCCACATATGTTCCTGTCTCTCCTGCTTGGAGCGTTGCATTGACTGTGATAACAGGAAGGTTTATAAAATCATTCCAATTTAAGGAGCAACTACTGCATGCTGTTCAAAATTTTTCACCTGAGTCTCTTTGGTCTGAAGCCAACACCCAGAGAATCTAGTAGAGTCTTTGCCTGGTCTGTAAACACATTTGATCAGGTTAACCACAAAGGCAATGTTCCAGAGAGGAACATTAACATTTCTCAGTATATCCAGAGTGGAGTATGACTGTGTGTGTTTGTATTAATCCCAACACTTTTAAGATTTCATGCATTGTACCTCTTTCTGTAAGATGGAATTAATGATGAAAATGCAGAAAAATGCTCTCAGAGCCTCAATCAGAATGCTGGAAGTCACCTGTTGTTCCCCTGTGGAAACAGAGCTGGGAGTGACTGTGTTGGAGGACAAACTCATTTCCTGTGGTCCCTCTTTGAAGAAAATTCAATAATTTCAGAGTCATCAGAACTCACTTTTAAAAACTTCTGTGGTGTTTGAATACCTGTAAATCTGAAAGAACCAGGCTCTCCCTCCTTGCTTAAACAGCTGGCAACCGTAGACCTTTCCCTCCTCCCCCAGCAGTTTCTGTCATGACACGAAGGAAGGAGTAACAACAACAGAAAAGGAGGATGGCAATTTGTTTCTTATCAGAGGAAGTTCATTACTAACTCACAGGAATAATTATCTGTCAAATTGCCTCCGTGTGTAGGGAGTGCATGCATTTCCTTTCCTCAGTCTGAATTCATTATGGTTCTTACCAAACTGGACACTCCTTCAAGAGGATTTCTTTGCTATTCAGAGGGTTCTTGGTGTTTAGGAAGTTAACTGATTCTTGGAGGGATCTTTAAAATCCCACTACCCTGTGAGGCCCAATGTCTTACCAAAACTTGCAGGAATAGGGTAGCCATACTAGATTAGACTACTGGTCATTTTCCTGATGATTTTAATAGAGTCCAACTGCAAATAAATAAATGAAGGGCAAAAATCTCCAAAATGCAGTTAGGCAGTTTGATCAAACTGTGACACAAGAGAGAACATTTTCTTTCTAATCCATGTGAGCTGTCCATATACCCAGTAAAAAATGAGGTATGTGTCTACCAGTTTTCTAAAGCTATTTGGTTGAATAAACAGGAAGGAAAGAGAAAAAGCTGATTTTTTTTCTCACTTCTCCCATCCTTCAAAAGGGTATTTGACAAAATTTTCCATAAAAAGTGACGTTTTAAACAAAACTCACTCTACTCTTGGCTGTTAATTTAACCAAGAGCACTGATTGTAGCCATCAAGTCATTAATATTGCAGAAAGCCCATAAATGATGTGCAGATAGCCTTCACAAGAGGTGTCCATGTCCATTAAAAATGTTACCTTTCTTTCTCTTTAACATTTTGGCTTGAAGATTTGTCTCCATCCTACATCAAACAGCAGGGTAGAAAACAGGACCTTAACATTATCCAGCTCACTTCCACCTTTTTATCTGATTCTTCTTTAAAGAGCTCTTGGCTGGGTGATCTGTTGTTTGTCATTCATCACTTGTAGCTTGCTTTTTTATTTTCTTCTAAGATAAGTCATCAAAGAGGAGTGGGGGTTAAGATGTAATTTGGAATAGCATCACAGATTGCAAGGCCAATGTTGCCTGACTTCCCACATGATTCAAGCAAGTGCTCCAAGCCTGCATATCTCTTCACCCTGTGGTAGTAAATTACAGTAGCTGGTGACAGCAATCAAAGGTGAGGAGAATCGTCTTTCTCTCCATTGCTTTGCAGGGTGGAATCCAGAAACCTTTCTCTTTGCCACAAAAGAGCTCTCTACCAGGCACTGTGTGTGTTTAAGTAAATAGAAGGAACTTTACCTTCTGAAGGTCATGTGGAGTCATTCCAACTTGACATCATTCCAAGGCATGGCGTGGAAGGAGGTTACATTCATATAAGCCACGAGAGGGAATGTGACTGACCAATCAGCCTGAGCATGTCAGGAACCCCAGAGCCATGGAAATGTCTGTGAGTAGCCAAACACTTGCCTCTTTATTTATCAGCCATGAGGTGCCAGTTGTGCAAAGCCTGTTTAACAGGCTTTCTCATTCCAGACCTGGTTAGCATGGACTCATGCCAGGGAGTCAGTGGCAGTGGGAGAGAGCAGCAGGTGAAACCACCTCCAAGAGAAAACAATGTCCTATGTTAAAATACGTCATATTTTTTAAGTGTCTGAAGACAACCCTCAGGTGCTAATCTCATCTCTGCAGTGTAGATCTGATTGAATGGGTGTTGTCTACTTAGATGTTGAAGAAATCACAAAGAAGTCTTCCCTCTTTTCCTCCAAGGATTAATTTTTCTAGGTGCAAACATGAAGGGCTTTACACTTAAACTAAATGTGATTTTGGAGGCCTATCTTTACAAATAACTCACTTCAATAGGGAATTTCTTTAAAGGTGCAGTGGTACTGGAAAGAGGTTAAGAAGCAGAGGAGGCGCAAACTGAACTTTATGTTGGCACTGCTCAAATGATATGTGGCAGTCACTAGTTTTGCATCAAAGGGAAACTGTTTAGGACAGAGAGGTAAGAAAGAAAACCTGCATCCAAAAGAAACTCTGGGGAGGTCCTTAGCAAGGCAGGATGTAACTACCTGAGCCAGTGTCAGAGCAGGACACAGGTGTTGTTGTTGCACACGTGTGAAAAATGCAGTGCAATCCAAAGGTGCACATATATCTATCTATGTATCTCCATGCCTCTGTGTCCACTTACCACCTCAGCCTGAACAATGTACCTGGCTGAGAAGCAGGAGGGGGGCTGAGATGAAGGGCAAAACATCAGAATAGGTCTAATTATTTTCTAATTTTATTTCCCTTTGCTAGGCGCTGTTCACAGAAGGGGTGTTTACAAGCCAGCTTGTAAACATGCCAGTTTAAAGTGTATGCAAACACAGCATGCCCTTTGCGTGTCCTCAGAACAGCTGAGGGCACAGGTGAAAGCCTGCGTTTTGCAGGGGTATCTCAGTGCTTTCAGACCTTCTTTGTCTCAAACCCTGTTCAGAGAACATTTTCAGAAATCCCCTCAGCGTCTTGTTTATGGTGATGCCCCAGGAAAGCAGCACTGTCTTTTCTCTCCACTGGAGGGGAAAAAGGTAATTATCATTTAACATGCAAAAAGTAATGGGTAGTTCAGATCTTCTGCTGAAGCTTTCCCAGCAGCCAAATTACAGCAGTGAGGGCCTGAACAGAAGAACCCTGGTAGTGTTAAAGCCAGTAAAGCAGGGCTGGTTTACATCAGCTGGGGATCTGACCACAGTCTATACCCTTAAAAATAACCCAAACAAACAACAGAGAGTCTGCTTGAGCCCTGGTGTGCTTTTTCAGATGGTTCATAAATTTATTTGACTGGATGCCCAACATGGACCACCTGCTATGTTGATAGAACAAAGAAATGAGCTTGAAAAGTGCTGAAAAAACCTGAAGGAAGAGAGGGAGAAAAGCCCAGCATCTGACTGACATCCTTGGTAAGGGGCAACCTTGCTGCATAAACATAGGAAGCAGCCATTCTTTCTAACTTCTCATTTTCATAAAGGTCATGTCACCAGCTGGCCTGCCAAGCTTGCTTTCCCCCTGACAAAAGAAAGACATGCTCCTTGTCAGTAACAGAGGAACTGGAGGTAGTAGTGAGTTTGGTTCTCCAGCCAGCCACTAAATTTTTCAGGACATATTTTATTATTTGAATCCAAAGCCTGGAATAAACTCAGAGGTTTTGTATTACTCATATGAGTTATTATTAGTACTCATATTACTTACATGAGCTTCTATGTGAAATGCATGTTCCTAATCTTTAGTTCTCTCTTACTGAGATAGTCATTCCCTCAGAGGTGGATAGCAACCAAGACCTTCCCTCTGGTCCATACTGCCTACTGTTCATGGGCAGGTTTCCAGACCATGACTAAGTAACACATTGAGAAATATACCTTCAAATGTATCTTGGAGAAAATCACCCACGTAAAAATAATTTCACCAGATTTTGGATGTTCTCCCTGAATAAAATACAGCTGTCAAAGCAAACTACAAAATCTGCCAGCCCAGAGCTCTCAGCACAAGAGCTGAATGCGAATTTGTCAAAGTTGTGATGAATTAGAAGATGAGAATGCATCGTGCATAAGGAGGCAGAAGACCTGCACAGATCTCACACCAGAGCAGGTTAAAGAGAAGAGCTGCAGAGTACCCAGGACATGTGATCTCATCAGACCTCTCTTGGCTTTTGACTTTGCAGCTGAACTGCAGGAAGATACCAACATATGTTGGTATAGATGTTGACATGATTAGTATGTTCAACACAGTGAGAAATGAGGCTCTGGCTATCACATACCATTTGAAATTATTCACTTCACCTCTCCAGTGTGCAGCTGCGTGTTCAACACGCCTTTCGGAGCCACCTTTTTGCAGAGAACTCTTCCACAATAGGAAAACAGCAGCCTAACTTGCAAGAGAAGAGGTTGGGTTTAAGGTGTGTCTAGGGCCAACATTAGACTGACACTTCCTTCTCTCTGCCACCTTATTCTACGCTGCTGGAGAAGAAGGTGCTGATCAGCATGAGCTGAAGATGACCTTTTTTTTTTTAATTTCTTTATCAGGGAAGAAAGAGTACAGCTTCACCTCTGGAACCAAATTAAAACTTGGCCACACACTGATGTTGGTGGAGCTGACTGCCAACAGCATAAGACACATCTGCTGCATATTTTTAGGTTTTCTGTAATCTTTGTCTTCACAGAGTGCATTAGAATTTAGAAGAAGGTGAGGTGCAGATGCTTGTAAGTAAAGGATACCTTGTTGTGACATACAGTCTTATTGCTTCAGAAAATTTTGAGCCTTCTCTGTTCACAGAGAGCAGATAGAATGATTTTAAGGGCTGTGAGTGTCTTGTGCTTTTATTTCAGAGATGTTAGTGGAAGTCTCTTTTTGCAGCTAATGATAGAAAGCAGGTTGTCTGTTTTTATGGCAGAACATATTTTTGTCCAATTGTGCTTTTCTTTGTGCCTTGTAATAAGCTTGCTCTCTCTGCTTCTAGAGTCCACAAATCATTATATTTATCACTAATATGTGCTGAAGTTGAACATAATTTCCTTGTTTTCCACCATTCTCAGTCCTGCTGGAGTTATGCTTGGCCTGAACTGAGGCTTGGCTTCCAAATCTTACTACTCATAAATGGAAAGGAACCTTAAATACAGGTCTAGGTATGAATGTTCTCCTGTGCTCTTCCCCATCCCATTTCCACCCATTCAAAAGCACCTTTGGAGCTTACTGTTGGTTTGTGTCTGTGATGTTTGGCTGCAATTAAGGTTTTTGAGGTTTATTGCTTTCTGGTGAAGAAGTGTCTTACAGCTGAGAAAATGAGGCCTTTCTCCACAGCAGCATTTCGTCTTTGAGAGTGTCCCTCCAGGGATTCTTATTTGTCAAAGCCAGTTGTAGACTGGATGGATCATTGTGGGAATTAGAGAAGAGTTTAATGCCATTACAATTGTTTTCTCCCTGCCAAGATTCCTCACAAAAGGTCTTGTTACTGTCAGTGGCTCTGGTGGTATCAGGCCAGGGACTGTCAAGACTGAAATTCTGGCAGTTTTGTGTCACTGTGCCCTGTACAGGCTCTTGGTGAGTCTCTGTATTATCCATTAGCATTTACCCTCAGATCCTGCCCATTTTTCCTCCTTGTTCTCTTTTTGTGGGATATTTTTCTCTTGCCTTGCATTCCCGTCTCTCCGCAGGCTCGTTGCTGTCTGGTCCCAGTGCAGAAGTGGTAACTGACCTGTAGTAAGTGACAGGTGAAGAAAGGGACTGATGGGAACATCACAAAGTTCTACAAAAACTGCAAATCCCTGTGCCGTGGGTGGGGCAGAGCCACGCACAGGGCCAGGATGGATGCAGAGAAAGATGCGTGGGCAAGAAGGACCAGAAGCTGGGGGGCTCATGCTGACAGGGTATGGGCACACAGCTTGCAGAAGGGGATGCTGCTTTCAGGCAAAAAACACACATTTTCTCCCTTGGATGGTGGTCTGAACCAGGAACAGGTTGCCCAAAGAGGCCATGGGATCTCCATCCTGGGTTAGAGTCTGCTCCTGCTAGCCCTTGCTTTGTGTGGGGTGGGCTGGAGCCTGCCTGAGGTCCAGGCTGACCCACTCCACCACTGGATGAAGTGCAGACGGAGCTTGCAGAAGCACCACAGGTTATTTATGCAAGTTTTCACCTCAGGGAGTTTTCTTCTCCAAAATTTATCTCCTGAAATAAAGTATCTTATAATATTTATTCACTCAGAAGCCTTTCACCTGGCGATGCTTTCCTCGTGTATAAAAGCAGTGGGAGAATTGTATTTTTAAAGGAATCCCCACTTGAGTCACAGATGATATGCTTGCACGCTTGTGAAATGTGGCTGCTCAGAGCTCCTTTGTTGGCTGCCGCCAGCCCTGTGGTGATCTTGTGCTCATGTGGCTTCCTGGTGGCTTCCCTGAGGCTCCCTCGGGCGCACGCAGCATTGACTGCCATGAAATTCGCCACGGGACTGAAGTGAGAATAATTCTGTAGTCTGAAGCATAGATTCCTGCCTGTGAGAAAGGCCGTCCCAGTGTCCAAGGTGCATCCTCTGTGTTAATCGACAGGTGAGGGAACGTTAAGGTTTCTTCACACCCTCCTTGCTGTGAACTTCTTTCAACTAAGCCATTTTATTTTTGTTTCTGAGGGACAGAGAGAAGATGCTGTACCTTTTGTTTCAAGGCCCTAGGGTTAGAACTTCATCTTTGGCTGTCTTTAGGTTGCTACATCAAAGTAGGCAGTAAGAAATTAAAACCACCAGGATAACATAATAAAAAAGAACAAGCCATTTAGAAAAAAAAAAAAAAATCAATATTTTGTCTTTTAGGTCCCCAGTGAGAAATACTTGTGTAGAAAAGACAGAGGGGAAAACATGAACAATGGGCTTCTCCTGCCCTAATTGCAAGTACAGCAGACATGTCAAGTGTGAATTTGAGAGAGAGGGAAGGACTGCTTTGTAAACAGGAGCAGAGCTGCTGAAACAGAAGGACAATAACTAAGGGTCAGTCTGTAGTTAAATCTACCTCCAAGAGACCTTATTTTAGGAAGAGAACAAGTAGGTGTAATTCTAGAACAATGTATCTTTGTTTTATCTCCTGCTGGATGTCCTTGTTGCATTTTGCATGAAGCTGGATTGTATAAATGGGTGGCATGTTTTGTAAACACTTCCAGGTTTGGGAAGAATAGGTGGTGGAATGGCTGATGTCTGGATTTCACTCAGATGAAGTAGAAAGCAGCTGCTGGTTTTCTGAGCTGTTGCAACTGGATGTGCCCTGGACCTGGCCTGAGCAAGGGGGCATGAGTGGGTGTTGAAGTCTAACTGGGCTTCACTGTCCGCAGAGTGTTTAGTCTCCAGAGGCAGAACAGCAGTCACGTTTTGAAACACCATATGTTTGGGCGTAGGGTTGTCCGTCCTATCTGTTCAGTGAACACAGCCACTCTTCTTTACTGACATTACGGAGTGAAAAAGTAACTGCTCCACCAGTCAAAATAAATTAAACCTCCCGTGTGAGGATTGTTGCCTCTGAGCGTTAAAACCGTGTAACACGCTCTGGGCAGCAAGTTCTTAAATACACAGGGAAAGGGTGCAGAGGTTAAAGAATATTCAGATAAGTTAGATATATGCAAGTCAGCAGGGCCTCATGAAATTCACCCTGGAGTACTTCAGGTACTAGCTGAGGTGATCTCTGAACTATTAGCAATTATCTCTGAGTGCTTGTGGAGGATGAGAGAGGTCCCGGAGGATGGGAGAAAGGCAAACACGGTACCTGTCTTTGAAAAGAGGAAATGGGAAGACCCAGGGAATCACAGGCCAGTCAGCCTGACTTTGATACTGAGAAACATGCAGGAGCAAATTATTGAACAATCAATTCGTAAACACCTAGAGGAAAATAAGGTGAAAAGAAACAGCCTGCGTGGGTTTGTCAAGAACAAATCACATCAAAGCAATCTCATTTCCTTCTTTGACAGAGTAACTGGCCCAGTGGATAAGGAGGAAGAAGCAGATGTGATAGATCTTGACTTTAGCAAGGCTTTTGACACACATCCACATGACATTTTCATAAGTAAACAGGAGAAATATGGTTTAGATGAAGTTATTATGTGATGGGTGCAAAACTGAAAAATTGGGCTTATCAGTAAAGCAGTTATCAATGCTATGTTGTCAAACTGGGAAAACGTATCAAATAAGATACCACAGAGGACTGTCTCAGGTCCAGTATTATTCAATATTTTCAGTTTTGGTGATGGAATATGTACAAAACTTTTAAAAATTGCATATGATACTGAACTAAAGGGGTTGAAAACACTTTACAGAACACGATTTGAATACGAAATGTGCCTGATAAATTGAAGAAAATGTCTGAAATCAATAGGATGAAATTCAATAAAGAAAGACAACTGCAATGTATTACTTTTGGGGAAGAAAAAATTAAATGCACAAATATTAAATGGGAAACAACTAGTTTGAGAGTAGCTTTCATAAAAGAGGCTTAGCACAGAGCACAAGCAAAATGAAATCCAGAAATGTGAAGGTGTGTGAAGAGTAAATTCCATGATTGTATGAATTAATAGCAATCTGGTGAATAACTGGGAAATAATTATCTAGTTCTGCCCTGAGTGGTGGGGCCTGACCCAGCAATATTACATCTGTGCTCAATGGTAAAGGCATATTTTAAAGTATAGACATTTTGAAAATCATTCTCCTTTAGAAAGGAGAAAGAAAAAAGCCTAGAAAACAGCTTCTATGAGAAAAAGCTGAATTAATGTAGTATGGGTTTTTTTTCCCTAGGAAAAAATGTAATGCATACAAAGTATACAAAAATGTTATTAAAAATGTTATAGAGAAAAGGACATTTACCTGCTTTTTGTGTCTCAAATGGTATAAAAAGAAATGGATGGAATTGTTGGATCAGTTGAAGAAGATGATAGAACTCAGGTAGATGTTCTGGCTATGGGGATGATACAGCACTGGAACAGGGTTTCTAAGGATATTCTGGAATCCTTATTTCAAGTCCTGAAAATGGGTCAGACAGACATCTGTCTGTGATGTGAAACAGATGTCCTCTTGAGAATACTCCTACTTTTACATTTCTACAGTAATTCATACACCTCAGTCAAGAGAAAATCTTGCATGAACAAGATAAGCAAGAATTGCATTCATAGACATACATTTCCTCCAAAACTCCCACTTTTCCCCTGCAACTTCTTTTTAAATTTATGTACACTTATCACACAGTTTTCTGTTCTCCTCTTCACTTGTCTTTGCCTTGAAACAGGGGGAAGAGTTGCTAGTCATTCCATAATTACATGAAAGATTATGAAGATAGACAGGGCTGCCTTCTATCCAAACAGGAAATCCAGCATGTTAGTTTTTCTGGGCTGGTTTCTGGTGCAAAAGCAAGACCCAAAGCCGTAAGAAAACCTCACATTTTTTATAGTATCTCCTGTAAGCTGCTCTAAGAAGTGCTTTGTTCTTTTTCTCTTTTTATTTTTGATTAAGATACACAGTCAGAGAATGAAGTTTTATAAATATGCCTGCTCCCTTTTAATGATAAACATGGGACAAACTGGATGGTACTTTTATGATGTTTTATTGGCATGATTTTGAACTGCTATGTTATTTATGGGACCATGTTAGACAGAATGCAGCAAACCCTCTGCATCTTGCTATGTTTTCTGTGTGAGCCTTGTGCATCTCGAAACGTAACCTTGAAATACATAGTGAGAAGTGGGAGCTTCATTTAGGGCTGTAAGGCCAGAAATCTTAGTCATCAAGTGTTGTTTTGTGTGAAGGCTATGCTAAGAAAAAACCCCCACTTTTAAATGACTGATCTAAACTAACATATTTAACTGCAGGATTTGCAGGCTGCATTGCGGGGGCTGCTACACTCAAAGAGCAGAGTGTCTCTCTCCTTGATATGCTTGCCTTTGTGATGATACCTGCATAAAACAAATTTGTATAACCCTTTTTTAAAGGCTACGAGGCCAACTCTCAATTCAGTAAAGAATTGCTTGCCTGGCTGTGAAACCTGGATTCTTTCTTCTGCATCTCTGTGAAACCTCTCCTGGTGCAGGTACCAGGGATATTACATTTTGAGTAGTTGTTGGTGGGATGAACGTACTTGGTGCCAAATCTGGGACTTGGACTTCCTCCCAAAAGTGGAAGCCTAAGAACAGAAATGTGTGTATTTGGGAGAGGGACATTTATTTGCCAGGTAAACTGGCCTGTAGGTAGCTGTGTTTGAATGGGATCAGCTCTCAGTTCCTTGGGAGTGTCGTGTCCAGGTTGCGTGAGGAGTGTTCCTGTGCATCCAAAGGGACCCAGGTTAGCTTGAGCCAGGCTCATGCATGGTGCTAAGGCTGCATTTATGTGATGCTGTGCTTCATGGATGCCTACATGCCAAGGTTAATAGTATTAACAACCTTCCTCTCCTCTGTTTGGCTCTGGCCCTGTTCTACTCACACACATTTTTAGCCTGCATGCTTTAGCTTTACCTGAGTTTTAACAGTCTCATATTACCCTTTGCAATTGAGAGTTTGTCAAAACTGAGGCCCCCAGGCTCTATTAAAGTGCCAGCAAGATTTTATATATGAGTTAAATCTCACTTAAAGACTATTTTGAGACTTTATTGATACTGTGAAGAAAAACAAACTTGTAATTAGTGACCCTCACGTGTAGTATGGTTGAACAAGTAGGAAGATGCACCACTACTCACTTTTATGATGAGGTCTACAGTACATAACTTTTAAGAGGGAATTTTGGAGTAGAAGGTTTTGGGAGGTCACTGGTCACAGTGTCATTAACTTCCCAGTGAGAAGATAGAACCATATTTAGAGCCACTTTTCCCCCTCTTTTCTGTACTCTAATAGTTTTTGAGCTTTCATTAGCTACCACAAATGAAAGATTTGTGGTAGTATGGAACCCAGTGGGTGCTTATCACTTGCAAAATGTCTTATTAAACATAAGGTAAAATAAAACTTCCTGGATCTAAATATAGGCTGGACTAAATTGGCAGATTTCAGTTAGCATGTCTGCTTAGTAATGGAGATAATGCTGAGTGAACTTTATAGAAGAGCAAAAAAACCTTAAATAAATAAAAAATCTTGTCTGAAATGCTGCCAAAAATTAATGCATTTCTCCCCCTCTGTGAAACAAGGTTGTCCTTGTTTTCCATCTCAACCAACTGGAGACACCTTCTTGAAAGACATTTTCCCCAGTCTGAAACTTATCCACAGGCTGTTCCATGCTAAAATTATCAACCATAGAAGTTGTGTCATGATAGGAAAAAAACCCACCAAAACCCAGTCTAAGAGAAGATAAATTCCTGATCGTATTTCTATATTTTTTTAGCTGGATTCTCAGAGTAACTTGTCTAGGAAGGAGTGATGTCTAGTTAATTATCTGGTCAGAAACTCCTCACAGCATAGAGAACTCACATCATAGACGTGCATTTTTAATCACCAGGGGTGATGCTGGTTAAGATGAAAGATCTCTTCTCATCTACAGCATTGGCCAGAAGGGTTTAAGTCCATTTCTGAAGCCTCTGAAACGATCTCACTGAGGCTGAGTCTTCGCTTGAATTTCCCGTCCATGTCCCCTCAGCCCAAGCCTTCAGGCTGAGCTCTGTGTTTTGGCAAAGAGGAGCACCCTGAAGAGCCTGGATGAGCACGGCCACCCCTGCGACTGGGACTCAGTGTGGCTCTGCCCCTTTCCAGTGACCTTCTCATCCCCTTCCCCAAGGTCTGAAGGGAGAGATGGTGTCTTCTGCAGATTTCTGGGTGGACCAAATTACTGCAAAAAGCAAGAGACAGGCAGGTGTTGCAAGGTCGTGCACGGAAAAAAGACAAAACCAGTGTGCATGCAGCAGCTCAATTTGTTGCTTGCTAGCCAGTATTACTTAATTCAAGTACGTCCACTGAATTGACTTTATCTGTAAGAGCAGACTTTGCTGAGAGGTATGGCCCACCTGTGAAAAACACATATATATATATACACATATATGTATATTTTTATACACTATCATGGTGATAAATTTTAATGAGAGCTTCATCATGACCAGCTGGTGTTTGTTTGAAACAAATTACATTAATAACGTGTCTGAATTTTCAGTATGAGACCAAATAATGAGGGTTGTAAAGCTGCAACATAATGTGGAGTCAACAGTTTAGTAGGCTGACACTCCCACCTTAGGCAAGGCTCTGAATCTGCCTCCTGAGGAGGTTTAACCCTCCCTCCTCCACACCCCGCTGGGATGTCACAAGGGTGCAGTCTGCTGGCACCGAGGAGAGATGCTGAGATATCTGACAGCGGGGTCTGTACTAACACTTCAGGTAGCACGTCTATTTTGGGGCCAGCAGGCTGACAGCTCCCTGCCATGTGATACTTCTGTTCTCTGTCTCTGTTTCGGTGTGCGCTGGGCCCTGCCTGTGCCGCGCCGCGGCGCGCGGGAGCGGTGGTGGCAGCCACAGCACTCCTCTGCTTCTCCCGCTGGCCTGCAGTGGTGGAGGGGGAAAGGCAGGATGTGGTTTCAATGTGCTGCCTCAAGCAGGGCCCAGGAGGTCCAGTGAGGCACTTGGACAGAGGCCTGCATCGTGCTGGCAGCGTTGTTTCCGTGGTGGAAAGGCTCCATTCCTGGTAACGTGGTGCGCAGGGAACTTAGCGTGGGTGCAGTGGCACCCCTGTGCTGCTCACTCCTCACCCCATGAAGAAAAGCTCCACCAGGATGGAAAGATTTCACCACTCTCCTTGTTAAATATTCTCAGTACAGGCGTTTAAGGTGTGCTAGAACATCTGCCTTGCTTCTCCACGACTTCTGGCTGAAGGTCAGCATGAACTCCTTGGTGCTCCTTTTCTCTTTCTGGTTCTGAAGGTAGGCAGCTCTCCTTGCAAGCCCCACTTGCTGCCTGGATAACCAGATCCCTGCACAGGATCTGTGATTTAAGGCACATGTGTGTCTCACTGTGTGCACAGACACACAGAAGCCATGCAGGGGACTCTTGGTAAATACCCCTTCTAGTGTAGACTTTCTCCATGCATATTCTATTCTCCATAACCTAGCCCTTTTACTCACTATTGCATCACTCTTGTCTGTCTTGACACTTAACTGTATGAATGTTTTCTTTACTTTCTAAATCATGATTAATTAAAGGACTTCTCCGTTTTCCACAATACCTTTTTTTTTTGTCTGAGACTAACCTTCAATTAATAAGGAATGTGAGCATACAAATAAAAAAAATGTCTGCTGTGTGTTTTTCTTGCAATAAATCTTATCATTCCTTATACTGCTGTTCAGTATATCTCCCCTAAGGTATGCTGAATTTGATCAAATCACTACATCTCTGGAATGTTGAGTATTACTCATTTGTGTGCTAATTACTCTTAATCTGGGTCCTTTTAAAAAGGTCGTCAATTAGACTTTATTGAATTGTCAGCCTTCATAGCAGCGAAGGGAATCTGCTAGCTGGTGTAATGATGTCACAGATGGCTAAATACCCTGTAGTCTGAAGGGAAAAATGAATTAAATATAAGTTCAAGTTACACAATGTGGTGTGAAAATGTGGGAGCCAGGCTTTTTGCAGAGGAAACCACTGTTCACAGTTGATTGAAGCTGACTCTAAAGACCTCTTTTATGGCACCCTCTGGAAAGTGCTATGAATAAGTGACCCTTTCTCATCTTATTCCCAAGGTTCACCTTGAAATAGGTTTCTTCGACATGGTGCAGGTCTTCTGACTTTTTAAGAACATCTCTAGGCCTCCTTGCTGCTGTTTTTCTTTCCTTTGCTACAGGTTGGGCCGAGAAGATGAAAACTTGTAGCATGAATTACTCAATGCCCACCATTTCTAAACTTTAACCTTACCTCAGCCAGGAGTTTTGCAGGTTTTTTGGGGATCTGGGGTAAATGAATGCACATTTTGTAAGCCAGGCTTTTCATGGATTTGCTGTGCATAACTCCCGGCAGTGCCCCACAAGAAAGAATAGGTAAACGATTTTGTTTTCACAGATTTTTTTTTTTTTGGGAAGTAATTTGGTCTAAGGAAAATTTTGAATGAAGAACATTGCAACCAGAAGATAAAAGGCAATCAATACTTGTTTCAACATAATGTAACCCTGAAATTGTACTTACCTATGCATGAGAACAATAATAGTCAAAATTCTGACATAAATAAAGATTTTTTAAGTTTCTGATAGTGAGTTTCTTGTGTTATTTGACCTAATTTACTATTGGATATGTAATTACCACTGCACATTTAGCTCACACACTTGTTTTTCTTATCCAGTTAAGCAACAGAAATGCATACCCCTTTTATTTGTGCTCTTACACATTTAGAGAGTGTTGAGAAGAGTCATAGAAAGGAGATGTACTCATTATCCTGATCAGAAAACAGGACAAAGTGACCAGTCGATTATGTGTGTACCTTACAGATCTCATTAATGGGTGCAATTTAGTCAGTCCTGAGGTAAAGATTTTTCAGGTCTTTTTGACTGCATGGCAAGAGAGGGCAAATCTAACTTTAAAAAGTTACCACCTTTTGTCAAGTGTATGCAAAGCTTTGAGAACTGAGAAATTCAAATGAAGGGGAGAGATTGTTACTGTGCTTTTTTATTATTTTTTCTCCTTATTCAAATAAAGTCTGTTCAGGATTGGAGAAAAAGAGTCAGAAGCTCTCTTCAGAAGGGATGGAAAGTTTCCCGACAAGGTAAATAAGCTAGCAGAGAACAGCACACAGTACTTCTGAAAAATATCTGTGGCTCTGTTAGCAGGGAAAAAGAATGAGCAGTGATGTTGGTAACCTGTTCAGATGAAACTTCAAGGTCCTCTTCTGTGCAGACATTTGTCTGGCTGAGCTGTGGGTCACAACCTCCTTGGGGCAGGCACTATCTAGGACTACATGCCTGCCAGAGGAGTCCCTGACCTCTGCTGATTTCACTCACTGACACCTGTAAGCAAACACACAGTGGAGATGTTTTGCTAACAGTCCTGGGGGATGGCTGAAATATCTTAGTGTGTGAAGCACTGGGGAGTCCTGCCTCTTCTTTCACATTGATTACTGTGAGATACGGAATTTCCTGTTTTCTTTTAACTTTGGGATGTGTTCTGATTCCTTTCACTTTACTTCTGACCTGAATAGTACCTTGTTCCACAAGTAGTCCCATTGGTTCAAAGGGACCATTCGTTGGTGGGAAGGTACTGTTTAACAGGACTAAAAACCTCAGAATCTGGTCCTTAAATCAAATTTACTAGTTGAACTTTATGTGTGTGTTTGTGTGCATGTCTGGTTTTCAGCTGTTTTTAAACAGGCACTGTAGTTTGCCCTTTTAGACTTCACTGAAACCTTTCATTACCAGTACTACTGTTAGGTCATGAGACTTCATGATGATCTTTGCTGTTGTTTGTTTCATGCACTGAATTAGAAATTAATTCTCTCTCAGCTTCTCTTGCATGTGCTTCTAAAATTGTATTCTGCATTTAATGTATTCCATGGTATGTGTGTCTCATCAAATGTGACAGATTGGGGTGATTCTGTCAATAATTCATATTTGATATAGAAGAGAACAAAGTTAAGAGGGAATTGCAAAGCAATATAATCCCTGTCCCTTTTAAACAGATGAAGTTGGACTAAAATTGATGTCTTCGACCAGGACACTTAACATTCCAAAGCCAAACCTACCAGCCCAGGGAGTGATAGTTGCTTGTTTGGAAGTAATATGGGAAGCCAGGATAGAGGACAGCGACTGGCATCTGCAAAAGAAGTCCTGTGGGCCTCACTTTTCAGAGGTGAGGAAGCAACCAGAGATCTCATCAAATTCCACCGGAGTCCCAGGTGCTCAATACCTCTGAATTTCAAGCAGTTAAGTAGGGCATGCAAACTGGGATGCTGCAGCCTGACAACAGTTGAGGCTGATCCACTTGAAGGTACTGCAAAAGCAGTTGCTGAGATACTCAAGGCTGAGAAAGAGAGCAGTGGAATCAGTTTTATGTGTGCCAAAGGCCCTGCAAGCATCTTTGACTTCTTTGATAGAGTTCAAGATGCTTTGATTAGTGCAGAGAAATAGCAGTCAAGGAGGTTTTTTTTTACAGCAGCTCTAAATGTCTGGAATATGTGAAGACAAGAGTCCATTTCTGCTCTATCTGGAGAGGAAGTCTCCCTGCTCTATGCCAAGAGTTTGCTCCATGATCCCTGGTGGAACGCAGGGACTCCTGCTGGGCTGTGCAGGCTTTCAGTGAAGCAGCTGTTCCTCAGAGAGGGGGCAGCAGAAATTTAACACGGGTGTTGTGCAGATTGACCTCCAGTGCTCCACCAGGCATCTCCTTCCTGCTAAAAATGGTCGTTTTTGCAAGGGCTTTTGCTAGAGCTATTCTCTCACTGGTTTGAACCATGACTGTGACATGGAAGGGAACCCTTGGATGTTTCTGAGAGTCAGAAATATTTTGTAATCCCTTGGAGACCTGGAAAAGTATAATTTTGCTGCAATAGAAGTAGTAGCAAAAGTCCCTTCAAAATCCCATGTGGTCAGGGTCTGCCTCTGGGGAACTGCCTGATACTGCAAGCTTGTTCCTAATCTCCTGTGGGATTCTACTGCTGTGTCTGCAATGTTCTGCATTGCATGATGCCCATCTTTTGCAGTTGGATAACACACCCTGAAAATGTTCTGTAATTTCCTGTGGAATTGTATGTTGAGGAAATTGCATTATCACATAAAGCACCTTGAGATATTCAAAACCGTAAAGTTCTGGACTCCTGGACTTTTCCCAGCTCCCTGGTTTCCTCAGCCAGGCTTAGGACAGTTGTCCCTCCTGTCTGACTGAGGCACTGCCCCCTGGACCAAGGCTGCTTTGCTGAGGCCTCTCAGGGGCTGATTTATGTTCTGACAAAAGCAACCACGTGTAAGGAAGCAGCCTGTCTCCCAAGCCTTTATGTAGGCTGGAGATTCCTGCTGCACAGATGCTGCTCAAGAAAACGTCGTGTAATTCAACTGCAGGAGTCTCAGAGGGCTTGGAAAGCGAAAATCTGGCTGGGACAATCTCTGTGTGGCCACAGAGATGAAGCTCTAGGCTTTCATGTCTTTGAGTCTTGCTGATAAGGTAGGGCAGTACAGGGAAAAGCAATACGTGAAGAATAGGGTGACTGCCTCCTCCTTCAATTAAAATAGGTCTGACCCAAACCAAAGCACTCATCACCTGTTACGGATACATTTTCCCTGCTGTTCATGCTATATTCCCTTGCTAAATGTGTTGCAAAGGTGATGAAGCCACATGCTGCAGCGAGGCTGGTCTTGATTGAGGTTCCTCTCCTGAAGGGTGCTGACTGCACACAGGGAGGACGGCAAAAAGCAGCGGTGGTGACCAAAGCTCAGGGTGGCAACACAGGGTGTCCGTGACTCTCAGGAGTCCCCTGCTCATATGGGAAAATCAGAAACACACCCACCCACCCACCCCCTCACATGTAATGTATGTCAGAGACCCCCAGCCTGTTTTAGAAGACACACACCAGACTCAGAACTGCTCAGTCTTCGTTACCCTCATGGTGGATTTACTCAACAACCGGCAGTTCAATGGGTCTGATTCTTCTTTCTTTTGCAGCTTTAGGTCAGCAGTTATTTGTACAAACTTTATAGGATTATCCTTATAAAAAACTCTATTTATTTGTTCTTGTTTCAGTGAGGGTAAATGGTGAGTCTGCAGTAAAGCAAGTAGTGTTTTTTTGGTTTTTGTTTTGGAGTTGAGTCTGATGGAAGTAACTACTTGCTATTATTCACAATGCTTTCACTCAGGACAAAAAATGGGACTGAAATTGTGGGGAGAAGAGGACTATGCTTTGACTGTAGTGAGGAAAACAAACACTTCATTTTGAGTGACCTGGAATGGGGGGGAAAAAAAAGGATAATTCTGGGTAAGGATTCTAGTCACCAGGTAACAGAAATGCCTGTGAACAGGCATTTACAGGCTTTTATGAAAGCATTTTCTTTGTGTTCCAGCACAGAAGAATAATGATTTGAAACACAGGAAGTTGCCATGGAACAGAATCATCACCCACTGATGAGCTTCATTGTCTCATAATGTGTCAGCCTACAAAAAGTCACAGCAAATGGTCAAGATACTTTCTGTGGTGACGGGCCAAGACCATGGCACTGTCTTGTGACTTACTCAAAAGGTGCAATAATAAGCATCTCTTCTGCCTGTCATTTTCTGTTTCACTGTGTTTACCCCAAAAAGAGGATAACTTTTCAGAAAAGAGTGAAAAGTTGCAAACAAGAACAAAAAATATTTTCCCAGGGTAGAATATTCTGTTATATAACACACCAGAAGGATTACTGTGTGCTGGAAGGGAAAAACATACTTGAAGAGCAAGATGAAAACAAAACTCAAAGAAGTGAGTTTTGAATGTATCCTTAATGCAAACTGAGAAAACTGAAGTTAGAGAACGTAAATGAGGCACCAGTCAAGGCACTCTACTTACAGACTGCAATTTTAAATGTCATGTGCTGTAGGTCCTTTTTTCTCTCCCAGAACACACGAGAAGCTCACTCCTCTCCACCCCCCTGACCATAAATATCAGTCTGCAGCCTACAGTCAAAACACATTGTTCTGGTTTCCATTTTCACAGTTTTACTTATTCTGTGGTTTCAGACCAGCTAAACAGACTCTTTTTCCTTGCAATCTGGAAATCCAGGAATCTCAGCCTAATCTTTCTGCTTCTGATACCTTCCAAGTTTTGATGAGGTTGTTTTATCTCTTGCTGTTATTAAAGAGCAGGTCAATGCTGCTCCACTTATTCTGTGGATTTTTACCACTCTATGGATGTCAGGAATATTCTTTTTATCTTCTCTCTTGAATCCCCTGTTAATCATATCATGATGCACCTTTTTCAAATCTATAGTTTTATTGAATGGTGTTTTTAATCTTTGCAGAACTCCTAACTAGTCACGTCCATAAAGAAATGAAAAAAACCCTGGTATTCACATCACCTGATGTGGTTGGTTTTTTGGGCTCTGCGAAGATTAAAAACACAGTAAGACTTGAGAGTATCCTGGAGGGAGTATAGAGGTTGCTATTAATACGTTCTTCTTTTGAACAGAACTGATCTGAGGGTTTGGAAATAGAGGAAAAGTGACTGTTTAAAGCAATAGACAAGGTTGAGATTCTGGATATGCACTGCTGTGTATTATGGTAAGGAGAAACTGGGAAAATTAGGAGGGCCAATGATGAAGCTACTTGTAGGTTCATCCCCATTTCCGCGTGCTCTGATGGGCAAGTCTCTGTCGTAGGACTGCAGCGAAATGATTGAGTTGGTGTCAGTGGTGGGATGACTCCTCATGAGCTCATGGAGAGTGCTCCGCAGTAGGTGGCAGATGAATGAGGAGGTTTTAAAAGCTTATTCATGGCAAGGACAGTTCCTTGTGTCACTCTCCTGCAGCGGCAGCTCTACAGTGCTGTTGCCGGTGCTGATGCTGGCTGAGCACTGCTGGTGTCACCCTCTTTGACACAGCCCCTTGGCCACAATTCCTGCATTCAGGCCAGTAGTAAACTTCCTGTTTCTTGTACCTCCTTTGCCTGCTCCGTATCAGCCCTGGGTGTTTCCCAGAAAATGTGGTCAACAGCACTGTATCCTGGCTAGGTTGTGCACCAGCCTAGTCCTTCTGCAGAAGACATGGGTGCAGTGTTCCAGGGGCTCCACAGAAAAGAGGGAGAGGAGGGGAGCAGGGGTAGGGAAGATCCCAGGCAGGAATGGGACCTGGTGGTAAGCACAGAGGAAAGGGCGAAGGGAGCAGGACAGGAAAGGGATAAGCACTTTAAAGGAAGAAAGGGCGGGATGGAAACGCAGCAAGGACAAAGAGCATTCCTGTCGGGAGTCCTGGGGTCTCTCGTCAGGTCTGGGCACAGATTTGTCATGCAGCCTTTGGAAAGTCATGTCACGTTCCTGCCTGCAATGTGTCCTCAGGAGCCTGGAATGTGAGCTTAGCTGCTTATTATTGGACTCCTTATTTACAAAGCTAGGAGGGCCTGTTTTGATCTTTTATTCCAACTCTTTTTGCAGTGTATGTGGTTGAACTTGCTAAAATTAATTCCTGCTTAACCTGCAGCCTATCTTCTAAGGAAAAAACTCGGGTATTTATGGGGGGAATTCAGTGCAAATCTTTAAATCTCACCTTGGTGCGTTTGCCTAGCAGTTAATTGTCCTGCTTTTTTTCTTTTTCTGCTCTAAATTGTTTTACCTTCAACTTCAGTAGATGTTAAACCTCGATGTCTCTTTGTCCCCAGACCGAAACCTCCCTCGATTACCAAATTTTTATCCCTCATAGTTGGTTGTAATCTCTAATTAATTCATCCTCCTAATGTGTTTTTCCACAGAGAAAGACTTGATTTATTTAAGCCATCAGGCGCGTTTCCTGATGCTTTAATTGTTCTCGCAGCTCTTCTCTGACTCACCTCCAGTTTGCCACCAGCTCCCAGGATCGCGGGGTGCTGGAGGAGGAGCTGCTTCCAGCGGCAGAGGATCGGCGCGGGGAGCCGAGAGCAGCGCACCTCACAAAGAGCACAAAGCCCAGCTTGTGGGCAGACAGCAGGAAATCCTTTGTGACCGGCTCCCGTCCTCCTCCTCCGCCAGGCAGGCGTGACCGCGGCCGCAGGCAGCGGGAATTGCTTCTCCTTCCCGGCCCTTGGAGCGTGTGCCCGCATCTCCTCGGAGCGCCGGCAGCTCGCAGGGGCTGCGAGCATCCTCGGGATGCTCCTTTGTCCCAGATGGCTTCAGGAAGCGCTTCGCCGTCCTGAGGATGGGAGCTCGCTCTTCGCGGCAGTGCTGACTGCCTTTGTTCGGTCCTGTGTGTTTAAACACTACTCTGCAGCTGTTTCCCACACATTTTTTATTTTTTAATCGGTCATTTCCCTACATCTGCTGATGTTGGAAAAAATATGCAAAGATTGGTTAGATTCCCTCTGTTTTGTTTTGAGTTTGATTCTTCTTTTTTTTTTTTTTCTCTCTCTAAATATGTTTCTTAAGTCTGAAATGAGATACAAAAAAATAAAAATAAAGGATTAGTAGATATTAAACAGCACAAATTACAAGAAGTCTGGAACCAAACCCTGGAATCAGAGCAATACCAGGCTCCATGGGAGCTGAGGCTGGACCTGCATCCAAATCCACACGCTGTGGTTTACTCTCAATTATATGATGGTCCAAGCCAGAAGTCTCATTCAGGGCAGAATGGAGCATGAGCTGAATTTGGATCTGGAACTGAATTTTGCAGTGCAGACGCATTGACTACTGCACTTATAAAGGGACAAATTAAGTGGGTGAAACATATTACCAGTAAAAAACCAATACAAAGCTGCAGAAGGAAAATACAATTCCAGCCTAATTGTCAGGGCTGATCTGCAACTGTTGACTGGCAGAAGTGATTTTACACATGTGCCTCAGATATTTCAAGCACCCTGGACCCTCCTTTCCTCTTGCAGTTTTTACATCATTGTGACTCTGTCGATTTCAGTGACTATTTCTAATTTACACAACTTTAAGTGACGAGAAAATAGGTCTTCTGACATCACCAGTGTCTGATCCATGTCTAATAAAAAACACTTAGTAAAATAAAAAATTGTTTACATACTTATTTTGACAGAGGCATATATAAAAATATACCTCACAGTCCAAGTAAATATGAAAAGGCTGCCAAATCTGCCTATATAAATCTCGATATTTTCAGCATTTAATTAAAAAAGAGAAGTGTTCGCACTCCTTATTAGGAAGGAGGGAAAGGTTAGATTATTTTAGCTTTTTCAGAACAACCAATGATATAGAAGTATCTGTTCCAAAACAAAAATATTGACATCTGTGATACACTTAGAAGAAATGTAATTGATTTTTAGTTTAATTGCCATTCCAGATCAGAACAATAAGCTTTTTTTTACCTCTCCTATATGTAAAAATTTTAATCTTACTGACTCTTTTGTTTAAAAGAAAAAAGCCCAAAACGTTAAAAAACAATGTACATTATTAGTGGGAAAATAGTATAGTTTGTAAAAAAGTAGGCATTGACTTACATTAGAAATAAATTTTAAAAATATTCATAGCAAAAAACAGGTTTTTCTGCTTTTCTATTCACAACTGACTTCTGAGCTGATCAATGTTTCTGAGAACATATTTCACCCTCAAGTTTGCCAGTAAGCTTGAGAGAAAAAAATTTCTAAGTCTTTTCTCTCTGTATATCTGTTGTATGTCATTCTATGCTTGGTCTATTCAGTAGGTTCTGGTTTTTTATTCCACAATTTGAATCCGGACCTTTTGTGCCATAAGATACTTAAGTTGTGTCATAAAGTTCATTCAGTCAATGGGAATGATTCCAGCAATGGGATGGAGTTTCCAAAGCCTCTGTGCTGTGTAGTTCTGACAATTTTGCCAGTAAAAACCCTTTGTATGTGCCTTTTCACAGCATTTCATAACACACTTACAATGGCAGATGCTCTGATTTAATTATTAACTTATACTCCAAATACTTCTATTTTCTTACTTGATAATTTTGAAGACTGATTGTCTGAGGAATCTCAGGATTTTTTAGAAATTAATTGCACGTAATATCTAGTATTTTTCTAGCAATTTGCTCTTGAAGTTGTTTAGACATCTGCCTATACCTCTGATGGAATTCCACATTTCACGTCCATATGCTGTGGTAGAAAGAACATTTGAAGTAAAAAAATATTGTTTTCTAAACTTTAAGTTGTAGGCTATTCATGACCAAATTTAGAATACGCAACAAGTTGCAGCTTTCCCCGTGCTAATTCATGACACTACTTTGTTTTTGGCCATCCTTGCTAGCCTCCTCATTGCTGTCAAACAAAGGAAGCAAATTAATTGCCCTTTAAAACAGACACGTACCTGGGAGTGGCCAAAGTTCCAACTAGATAAGTCTGTTTTCCTGTCTAATTATTTAACCCATAATTTTTAGTGATGATTGTCAGCCTTTCTATCCCTTGTTGTCGGGTTAATTAAGGTATCACTTTGGACAGCTTCTTTGCTAACTTAGCAGCACGAAGTTGAACAAAGTCATGCTGATATTTCAGCAGTTTCTGGGTTTTTTTTTTCTCCTGGCGAAACCCTTTGACTTTAATGTTGCAGTCTGTAATCAGAAAGATGACCACTGATGACTGACTAATAAGATTAGTTTAGTGCCTATTTAAATACCCATAAAATTAAGAGGAAACAGGGTGTGTTAATTTTTGAGTGAGACAGATTTTTTGTGTTAAGCTAAAAACTTGCCTGCGTTCACGTATTTGTATGGATGACAAGGAGCACAGTAAAACTGATATAAAGAACTCAAACAGTCATGGCAGGGTGTTGCTGTCTGTCTGGTTTCTGTCCATCCCATTGGGGAGTGTGCGAACTGGAGCAGCAATCAGAATTTCTCTGTGCTTTTGGTGTGCAAGGTGTTGGAAACGCTGGCTTTGCACAGGAGCTGGGCCCTGTAGGGTACCTGACACCTCGCAGCCTTCAGTCCACGTATACTTTGTGCATCCTCTGCTGTTCATTAGACAATACTGCAAACAAAATACCCAATCAAATAAGAGTTTTTAAAAGCTTAAAATATTTACAGAAACAAGCGAGTGTCTGCAAATGGAGCAGCTGGAGTGTGTGACTGGCTGAACGTGTCTGTCGCTGTCAGGACTGCACGGGAATTTCTGTGGGAGAGAGGTCTCTCAGACCGCTGCAGCTGCACTCTCTCCTGGTGCAAAGCAAGGTGCGTGTTCTGATAATTAGCTGAGCATCCCAGTTTTGTGGGAATGGGTAGATTCATTGCAGGATAATTTTAAAGGTGTGTGCTGGAGTCAATGGAGATGCACCAAATTACAGCAGTCAGAGGCCTGAAGTTGCAGTCGTTGCGCAAGATTGTCTTTCTGACTCTAGGTACTTTAATCATGGAAAGTCAATGTGACCAAAATTTCAGCTTCTTACATAGCAAGTTCTAATGGTGCTTGTAGCATTACTGATGCTTGCAGACTTTGTTCAGATATGGTGCCCTTCAAAGAATTGAAGCTGTGCTGAGCTATCTGCATTCTTCATGTGTCTAAGGGAACTATCTGCGTTGTAACACCACAGTTGTTTGCTAGTCAGAAAGTGATTCTTCGCACAAGCATAACGTTTTTATTCCTTGTTTAAATAACAAAGCAAATAATCGTATCTTCTTATGATGAAAGCATCTTAGCTCACTTAATTCTAGATATCTAAATCTCAGCTAATCATCTAGGTTGCTTTTTATAGGCAATGGAAAGGAATAAATCTTTCTAGGGCACAAGCCAGTGACCTACTTGAGATGTCTATCTGAGGATGAGATGCTATGTGGGTTAAAAATGCCTGTTAAGGGAGGCCACGTTATTGCCTCTGGTAGTGATTCCTTTAATTTTATTTTTCAAACATGGAGATAATTTTCCTTCTTCCCAAAATCTCTAAGGAATAGGCTCACACTCATCTCCTCCTTCTCAGCCTTTCTGATTGTATAGATCTACAGCTGTTACAGCTTGATGCAGTTGTGAATCAGTAGCAGACACATAAATCCAAGTGGTATGATCAGCACAGGCACAGAGCCATTTCAGGAGCCTGGAGACAGCTTTGGGCACTGCTGATGCAGCCATTCCCTTGCTTTCCTTTCCATTGTCTTTGGCACGAGTTGTCCACTTGCAACTTCTGACCCAGCAGGTTTGCTTAACATCCCAAAATACCTCTGGTGTGACTGCACTTGCTTAAGACTGGAATGTCTTAACATGGAGAAGCAATTTTTTCTTCTTTTGCAGTCCAAAGTCTGAATTTTGCCTTTATGGTGCAGAAGGCTGATAAGAGCAGCCGCTAGTTTCTGTTGTTACACTTCGGGGACATCCAGATGGCATGTTAACTTCTGCAGCTTCTGAAGGATCTGAGAGAAAGCTTCTGTGTTTGCACAAATTAAAAAAAAAAAAAAAAAAAAGAGTAATTGTGAAAGTTTTAAAGTCCTTTGCTCTCCTGACATGGTACTAAAAGGATGGCATTTCAAAAAGACGTGCAGGCTTGTGTATGCAACAAGCCGAAGAGACTGTGCTGTGCCATATTATTAAAGTTAGTGAATCTTATGAGTCTGATTCAAGAGTTCCATCTCTCTGGCACAATCAGCAATATGTCAGTTTGCTGAAGCCTGCTGGGTGCTCAGCACAGATTATGGCTGATTAGTATCCTTTATTTCAAGCACAGAATGCAGGAGATTATTTTAAACATTTAATATCTTCATTGAGATCTTTGGTGAGCTTAAAGGTGAGCAGCTCACACAGGATGTACAAAGAACACTGTAATACAATTTAGTTTTGCCGTCTCCTCTTTGTTCCATTCTTTGAGAAAATAAAAATGTGATTTCTTCCTGTAGCTATGCAAAATTGTTTTCTTTTATTGGACTCTGTTACCTGGAGCTGTGTCCTGGAAACTGATGCTTGTGTCTTCTCTATTGACCACTTGAGTTCCTTTAATTTTAAGGAACTTGACATTGCTTCAGTTTTGTGAAATTCTGCACCTTTATTTCATGCTAATGATCATTACAAGGCCTGCAAATGTCTTGTAAATCACTTTCCTCTCGTGGACCAAGGGAGTTCCAGCAGTGAAGCGGACAAGTGGCCTGGAGATTACTTCAGCCAGGAATACATGCAGTGATATTTCGATAGTTATAGTTGCCTTTCTTCTCTTTCATGGTAATCGTTGATGCTGGCACCCAGAAAACAGAGCTTAGAGTCTGGTTCCCTGGTCTGAGACACAAATAATATATTTCCAACTTGCTTCCCACCTCCTTTGAATCTAACATCCTCACCAGCCCCTTTTTTTTACTATCTGATGTCTGAAAACATTTTCAAGCTGCTGTTTGGACATCAGTTTATGAAATATCTGTGCAGGATGATCACTCTTATCACACTGAGGTCATCATTTCTGCAATCATCTTATGCTGGTTCCAACGCTTTGTTTTCCACAGGTCATCAGTAACATTTGTCAGACTGACAAGGTCTGCCTTATCAGCAACCACTGGATCTCTCTAGGTGTTCTCAATCTTTTTGAGCAAGGCTTCAGCATCTGTGTATGGCTTGAAACCTCAGATGTCTCAGATGTGCAAATACCTGAGCTGGAATGATTCAGCTGTTGCCATATCTCATGCAGGAGCTCTGGAGCTTATCAGCATAAAAGTGGCAAGTGACAGCCCCAGGTTTCAGGGTAAATCCCTCCCACCGTCCTGTGGGTGCCTTTACTTGCTGACCTACCAGGGTTTTCCCAAAGGTTTAAAGATTTGATAACTGAGAATATCGTCTTTCTGAGGTCAATGTTGGCATCACATTCTACAAATTTCCCCAACGTCCTGTGAGTAAGAACAGAAATAGCAAATATGCAAACAGCACTGGTAGGTGTTTTCTGATTTTCATTTCAGTGACCATCATGGATAAACGCTCTTTCTAGCAAGGTTGTTGCATGTAAAACATCTTCTACGAAAATGTACAAAAACCCCCCGAAAGGCCCACAAATAACCAGTTCAAATTCTTCACTTCAGCTTAGTCCTTTCAGTACTCTCGTCCTCTGGCTGTAGTTCTGGCTCAAAGGAAGAAACGAGGTCATTGTGGGGCACTCGGTGGTGATGCTGCTGCACTTTGGCTACAGCAGATGCAGGTGCAGGGCTGTTACCTGAACTGTTGTTTGACTGCAGAAGCTGTTGTCTCTCGTTGCCTGTAGTACAGCCCAGGGCTGCCTCTGCATCTTTGGCTGTCCTCAGGGGCACCGGTGCTGCCTTCTGTTAAGCTCCTCTCCCAGCTACACCAAGGGCCACAAATTGCATCCACACGACAGAACATAAGGATGGCAGATCATACCAAAGGCAAACATAATCCCTTACCTCGCCTCTGACAGCTACCAGGTTCCTGGGGAAAGAGGCAGGACACAGGTTTTGTACAGGACTATTATTTTACCCGATGTAAAATCATCTGGCTTCTGACAAATCCTAAATTTCCTAAATTTATCTGTTTGTATATTGAGTGTAGATTTACGCAGCGCTATGAACACTCTACCAAAAAAAAAAAAAAAAAAGGCAAGAATGTCTCCTAGTTTCAGAGAGAATTCATGGTTCCTGGGGCATCTTTCTCAAAATTCTCCTCTGATGCGGGGATATTAAACCAGAAGTTTCCTACAGACCTGAAATTTATATCCAGACTTTAAAGAATCAGGTATGCCTTTGATACCTAATGCATAGTTTGCAACTAATTTATGGCAGGTTAGTCATGGAAACAAACAAAAAGCTGCAACCGAAGACCCCCTACAATTTGGAAAAATAAAAGCAAAAGTTTTAATTGTTAGTTTCATCAGCTCAGTGCTTGTCCTTTAGGTCATAACTACCTGGTTGCCTCCAAGCTTTTGCAAGTTGTATTGTGGTTTACGTGCATAAAACCAGACTGACCTCACTACGTTTAACTTCATGTGACTGGATCTATTCATGGAAGATTAGATGACAAATCCTGTTGGGTCAGTCTAAACCAGATTTGATACAATCACCATTGTGAATGTGTTTCTTGACTGACTGTAGTCAATGGAGATGACCAGAGCACTGTTCCCTCTGAAGATATGGATGGCAAGCCCAAGAACACCCAATTAGTTTTAATTGTATTTCATCGCCAGAAAGCATCTTAACTGATCAAACTCATGTATCTTTTGCATTGCTCTCTCCCTACTCAAGTTTTTGAAACATTCACTCCTGTTTTAATGAACGTGGAGAAGGTTATTGATTACAGTGTAAAAACATCTGAAGAACTCAATGTCCTTAGCTCAGTAAAATACAAACATTTGTTGAGTTTAATTTCAAGATGCAGTCCTGCCCTATTTGGTTGTGTTTGGTTATTTTGGTGTCCTAGATTAGTCATTGAATAAATACATGTGTACCCCAAGTTTTTTATCTTGTTCTGTTGGCTATATGGAAGCTGAGATATTCAGAAACCAACAGAGAGCTACTTGTCCCATATCAGACCTATGTAAAAACATCTCAGATTTGACATCAAGGTCCCTGCAGCATCAATGCTCAAGCCTGAATCTCTTCCCTGCCAGTTCATGGCTCCTGCCACTGCCTCTTTCCCTGCCAAACTCTTGCATGCATTCTGAAGAAATTGTCTATGGAAGTAAGAGAGAAGACCACACTCTCTTCTCCATGACATTTGTAGTCACTAAAGAGGGTCCCACTCTCTTTGGCAGGTGCTGATCTAAATCCCTGGGACTCCTGTTTGTTTACAGGGGATACCTTTTGTAAACATAAATTGGGTGTCGAGGCATCCACCAACTCTGTTCACATGAGCTGTGGCTCAGAACTGCTCTCAGAGCAGCAGCTGATCTGTAGGTCAGGACAAAAATTAAACCACAGGCCAAAAGCTCTCTGTTCTCTCTTGATCTGCCATCTACTGCTCTGGGCCTGTGGTGGTGACCTGCAGCCACTTTCAACTCCACCTGCAGATGTCTTCTCACCTCGCGAAAGAAAGAAAATAAAGGAAAGAAGCTACAGCTTTGACAACATTTTCCTTTTATTTTTCTTTCCAGATAAAATACAGTTTACATATTTTATGAGATTAATGTCCCTTGTTTCTGATTACAAGAATCTGATCAGCATATTAATAAGTTAAAAATAAAAAACCCTCAAACTATGCAACAGCTGCTATTTTGCTGCTGAATATATTCAGGGTATGTAATTTTTTATGAGATATTTATTGTAATAGAGAAAGGGATTTGTCTGAGAGTGTATGTATGCATGTGTACATGACTTTGAGCTGGCATTAATAAACTGGTTATGTTTCTTCTACATAACACATGAGGGCAGGCAAAGGAGGATGTCCAAACCTTCCAAAACAAGGTGCAAAAGGCCCAGAGTTTTAAATGTGAGCTGTAGGTTGCAGTATTGTTTTGAAGTGGTTCTTAGGGGTCTTGATCCTGGAGTGGAGGAAGGGTGTAGAAGATACTGGAGTTCCCTTTGAAGCCTACAGGACTCTGAAGCTCTCAGCATCTCTCAAGCTCATTGTGCAGCAGCAGACCCACCTTTGGAAGGTAACAGCTGTGCTGCAAACACAGTGGTCAGTTCATACATCTGCACTTTGGCAGCCACATTGTCAAGCTGAATGAATGGTGGGTGGTGCCTCCTTCATTCTCTTTTTGTCCCCTGAAAAGAGTCGAGGAGAGTGAGGAAGCTGGAGAGTGGAAGACATGTGAATTGAATTCCTACATAGTCAAAACAGAAGTCTATTTCATCATGATTGAAAGTTAATTCACTGTGTTGCTGTAGAAACCCTGGCAAATGCATTAACCTGAATGCCCAACCATTGCATTCTTATAACAGATTTTTTTTAACATTTGTTTGCTTAAGAACATGTCTCCCCTGTGTTGCCATGTACATTTTGTACTCCTTCACAAAGAAAGGTATTATTTCTTCTCAGGTAGGTTGTGCAAATAGCTCAACTTACTGCTGCCTGCAACTTCTTCGCTTCCTAAGTGGCATGTTCCCTGGATGTGCCTACTGACCGTGCTGTGTGGTGTTATTACCCAGTCCTGCACAACCAGGGCAAGAATTCTTTTCTCTAGCATTCAAAGCAATCAGGGATCTGCAAGACTCCTCGTTGGTGGGATTTCCACCCTCGGAGAAGGACAGTGAATGTGGAGACTGGGGAGAAGCCAGAAAGCTCTGCTGTTTTGTTTTGGCAAGATATCCGTACCTCCACTTGTCTTTCTCCTCTCACCATCCATCCCCGCCCGGGAGTGTTGATGCTGGTTTGGTGCCCAGAATACATGATCCCTCCACAGACTGTTAAGAGACAATCTGGAACGAGACTTTATGCCAGCTGTTGCTTAAAGGAATGAAAAACAAAGTTGGATCTTGAATCCTATGTTGTTCCTCACACAAATGGATTGTGACCTGGATATACTTAGGAGGGTGTAAATCAGAGCTGGGTTAATCGTTGATGATAAACAAAACTAAGCATAGTCTTGGGAGACTTCACCC
Source organism: Atrichornis clamosus (assembly GCA_013400975.1). Lineage (NCBI taxonomy): Eukaryota > Metazoa > Chordata > Aves > Passeriformes > Menuridae > Atrichornis > Atrichornis clamosus. The sequence continues at coordinate 103,091 of WBMZ01014488.1, forward strand.
TCCTTTCACCCTTCAGATTGTTCACAACCCTTGCAGGCGTTTGCCCGTTGTTCTATTTTGCCTGGTGGTTTGATTTGGTGTCACTGGCGTCCGGCTCCTGAATTCCTGCAAGGGCCCAGCGTGAGGGAGCAGCCCCGGGCAGCACAAGAGGTCTCACCCCGTGCTGACACCCCGCGAATTCTCAGCACCTTCCTGCTTCCCTGTGTGATCGCCGCAGGCAGAGGAGGCATGATCAAATCATTTAACCTGAGATTCCCTGGATGGCAACAGGTGATGGAATTAGGAGGTAGACAGACAGAACTAGGGAATTACTTGGGCATTTTAACCCTTTCAAGTGTCTGCCTGAAAAACTGTCAGTGAAATTAGAGCTTATAATGTTGGCTATATTTGAGTTCCTTAATATGTTTTTTCTCCCATCATTGCACGTGTGTCATGGAACGATGAGCAGTGTCTGTGGCCCCAAACGTGAAGGACATGCCATTTTTCTGTCTGATTTATTTAATTACTTTTGTGTCAGGGCTCTGGTGAGGGGCTTTACAGGATCCAAGCTCCGAACAGTGCAGTCATGATCCTCTGTCAGTCATGCTTCAACTCCATTGTCAGAGGTCTAATGTAGGGCTGAGGAACCTAATCCCAATGGTTATTTGTTAATTGTTGTGCTTTGCCCATATGCCTGACAATTGTATTTACCAGTTCTCTATTAGTTTGCTGTTTTCTGTCACCTTTCACCTTAGACGCAGTGAAAAACAAGCCAGTAATTTTGATAACCCACGCTCTAATTGTAACGCATGTGATTGGATTTCTGAAACAACCTCGATGTCAGGGCTGCTGGAAAAGTGCCAGAAGGTCTTTTTCTCTGTTGGGTCAGTCAAGAATTGCTTTGTTGTTTTTTTTTCTCCCTACGTTTTCCAGTCCTCAGTTCAAAACATAAGGGGAAAAGGCAGCCTGAGGAGAAGGAAGATTTGTCTGAAAGCCACAAATTTTCACATGAATCTTGGGACTGCGTGCTGTAATTTGAACAGCATCAGGTTATGTATCACACCCTTGTACCTCAGTTAGCCAAATCCCATGTTGATCTGTAATGAGGCAAAGCAATGTTAAGAATTTTCTTGATAACCTGAAGAGGAGGGAAACTTTTCTCTTTAGAAAAATAAAAAAAGAAAAAAGGGTTTCATTTTGTGACAAAGTAAATTTCAGATGCAGCTCTGAATGTGTTTTTTTTTCTGGTCCCCTAGCCAAACTTTTCCTGTTTTGCAGCTCTAGTGAGTATCTCTGAATGAAAACTGAAGTGAAGTTCATGTATCATGGACGTTGAAACCAATGTGTTAGGAGTGACTAGAGAAAAGAATTGGAAGAGTCAGAAAAATAAATAGTTGTATAATGTATTATGCTCCTCTCTTCCACAGAAAAGTTTGAATAGATACATGATATTGTATAATCAAGAAATAATGCTGTCCTCTGCAGTCCTGATGGTACATTGCTAAATATGTAACACAGGCAGAAAGGAAATGCTGCACGGCTTCACAATGTTATCTTTGCTGATCATCTGCTCCCTGGAGACCTTATCAAAGCGCCGTGGAAGTTACTGGGGATTTCTTCTTTCAGATAATTTTATATCTGTAGCTTCTCTGCGTCTGCCTCCCTCTTGCATCTCCAGCAGTCTGAGATGGGCACTGGGAAGAACTTCTACTTATGCTTTGCTTTTCTTGGAATCTGTAGAATATCCTCAGCAGTGAGACGCTGTGCACTGGATCCAGCTGTATTTTCCTCACTGGTGGCTTGGACAGGGCTCCTAGTTTCCACACAAACATACACAAACATGCACTTAGATGTATCTATCAATAAAACTGCGCTGCTGGTAGGATCAGTCTGCAGCAGGTTGCCACTCACTGCAGGATTTTTACAGTACTCATCCCTCTCATATCTGCCAAGATCTTGCCCAGGAACACACGCAGATGCTTAGTGAGGGAAGCTCACTGTTCTTTAGCTTAGGCATCCTCTTTTGAAAACAGAAGTTCATTTGCCAAGTTCCACAAATAAATGGCCGTGATTTTTTTTTTCCTTTTTTTTTTGATAGGGGGAGTGATTATTATGACTAGTTTAATGACAAGAGCAGTGGCTTCAGTTCACAGTTTATATGTTTTTAAAGACACGACAGAGAGACCCCACAGCAGGAAGACAATTGCCTGGGAAAAATACATAGATGTGCCCTACAGTTGATGAACAACAGAGTCCCTTTATTGCAAGGAAAATATGTGCATTCTTTTTGATCATGACTGAATTCACTGTTGCTTGTATTTAATTAACAAAATGTAAAAACTCTCAAAGAAAAGATATGGAAGAAAGAATAGGTTTAAGTACAGGGCTGAGAAACACTAGTGTGCACTTCAGGCTCTGTGAAAGGTGATTAATTACTTTGTGCCTCAGTTGCCCAACTGTAAAATGAGAATATGTATTTCTTCTATTTGTTTGTTTGAGAACATCTAAAGAAAGAACTAATATGATTTCTAACCCCTGGGTGTGTTCAGTTCCTAACACCACAGGGATCTGGCCTCAGCTGGGGCACTCAGGTGTCCTTAATACAAATGCTAATACCATATTAGCATAGATATATGAAATAAATTAACCTTTTTTAAAAATATAAATACTTGCCCACATGTACTAGATCTGAAATGCATTCTATATTTTGTATTTCGGTTAGTACATGATACCATTTTTTATTTCTACAGCCCCTCAAGAGAAGTGTAAAAAAACCCACTCTTCTCAACACAAAATCCTTGTAAGAAAGGATGTTTGTCTTAGATACTCACATGCCATGGTGAGTGAGGCTTTCATCAGACAGAATGTTCCCACATAGATTTATGCATGTGCCAGCCTGGTGGGGGTCAAGAGCTGCCCCAGATCATCCTGAGTGTATGGAAATGGCAGAATTTCTCATCAGAGTTGTTTTTGCTAACAGATGTCTGGCCCACGGGACCACATTTTCTGTCCCCAGCTGACGGTGTGACGGCAGTTCTGTTACAGTGGTGGGCAGAGTGCTTCCTTGTGGTTTCTGGGTGACTTCAAATTCCAGCTGAGACCTGCAAAAACAGTGGCACAGGTAAATCTTATACCTCAAAAAAAGAGAAAGAGCAGCTGTATGAATTTCAAGCTGCCAGGCAGAACAACTGCGAGTAGACCATGCACTTTTGCTTTTGATGGTTTCTCAAGTCTGGAATTCCTCCCTTTCCAAGTTCTGTTGACCTGTGTCCTTATGTCACCACTTGGTCTGAGTTCCCCCCATTCTCCTCATTTTCTCTTTGAATTTTCCTTCTTGTTTTGTCAGGTGCTTTCCCTATGGACGTCAAGCCATGAGATATTGAATGACCGAGGCCGCACATATCTTGGAATTTGAAGCCAGATAGCCCATGTCCTTGGGCGATTAATGAACTTCTGTTCAAGGCTTCCCTTGCTGATCCAGTCTGACCTCTCTCACATTGTCACGTTCAGCAGTACAGGAGAATTCACATGATTCTGTTATATCTTATTCTGCATGGTTACTCAAACATCAGTCTCCAATGAACAACAAGGAGAAAAGCTAAAATCTTGCTCCCCGGCAGCCCATGAAGGGCATGGGGGTGCAGAGATCCTCCTGCAGCCCCTGGAGGAGCCCACACTGTAGCAGGGGGATGCCTGAGACAAGACTGTGACCCATGGGAGGCCTGTGCTGGAGCAGGTTTCCTGGTAGGAATTGTGATTTTTGGGGGACCCACGCTGGAGCAGGCTGTGCCTGCAGGACTGACTCCGTGGAAGAGTGGCCCACGTTGGAGCAGTTCATGGAGAACTGTTGCCTGTGGGATGGACTCACATTGGAGAAGTTTATGGAGAACTGTCTCCTGTGGGAGGAACTCCACGGGGGAGCAGGAGAGGGACTCCCCTCCCCTCCCTGAGCAGCGGGAGAAACAAGGGGTGATGATCTGACCGTAACCACCATTCCTCATCTCCTTGTGCTTCTGGGAGGAGCAGGTAGAGCTGGGAAGGAGGGAGGAGTGGGAGGAGGATGTTTTAAAGATTTTATTTTACTTCTGATTATCCTGTCTAATTTTGTTAGTAATAAATTCAATCAGTATCTCTAATTCAGTCAGTTTTTCCCATGATAGTACTCAATGAGTGATCTCTCCCAGTCCTTATCTCAACTCATGAACTCTTCATTATATTTTCTCTCCCTTGTCCAGCTCCGGGGGAGTGAGAAGGTGGCTATCAAAAACTGACCACACAAACCCAACACAGCTGTAAGAAACCAAATTCTCTAACATGTTGTAGCACTTTGCATTGAGGTAGTACTTGTAGTCCCAAGGGACTGGAAGCAGCACAACTTTTGCTCACCAGTGAAGTCAGTGAAACTTCCTCTCAGCCTGACCTGGCAATTTCAAGCAGATTAGGGCCATGTGAAAGATATTATGGTTAATGGCACTTAACAATGAATTAAGGCAAGGCACTGGTTGCCCAAACTGGAGTTAGACTAACTGGGACTGCGGGGAACACAAGTAGGCCCCATGAAAAATTTCAGTGAGATTGTTAATGGTGGGAGGGGGTGGTGGACCTTTGTTTTCTGCCTTATCTTGTCTGAAACAACCACATGACATCAGGTGGGACTATAGATTCAGGTGTGACCCTGCCCCAAATGTGTGCCTGATAGGTGATATCTGGCATGATAAGGCTGATGTGTACCCCATCTGCAGAGTTTTAATCTTTTCTGCATGAGTGTTTTAGCTCGGGACTATATTAATTTAAGTGTTTTAAATGGTCTCCAGATGTTGTAAAATCACTGTTAAAAAACCCTCCAAATATCTACAGATTTTAAGAAGGCCACAAAAGAGTAGAAGAGAAAGTCAGATATTGGTCCTCTTATCAGTTACAAAAAATATCTAATTGCATGTGCATGGCAAAGGAAAATCTTTCCTACAATATCTGAAACCTACAGAAATGCTGCACCCTGGGTGTGGTGGCAAGTCCCTATATCTGCCTGCTTACTCTGTTTACTGCTTTCATCTCTCTTAGAAAGTGCTGAATCATGATAATCAGCATTTTTGTTTGCATTGTAAATAAAATAAAAACAACTCAATAATGGGAAACCTTGAGCTAAGTGTGTTGTTTTTGGTACTGTGCTCATTTTCCACCAATGCACGAGCTGTGCATTAGAAACTATTCCCTCTGGCAACCCATAAAACAGAAACTTCTCAATTTTTTCCACCCCAGGAAACATTCTGTCAGCAATTCACTTGCAGTGTTCATCTATGAATATTGAGATGGATTTTTTTGTGTGTCTCGTTCCTAATATATTAACACAAGGTGCACTGAGTATCTACAGTATACTACAAACTGCATGAATAATTACAGCTGGAACAGCAGTAAGCCCAATCAGGAAAACACAGAAGGGTGGAATGGAATTTTCAAGCCACAACAGGGCCTGTGACAATATGAATTTATTCTTCTTCTGTTCTACCACTGTCAGAAAACCCATTAGTTTTAAGGCTGTGGCCTTGTGTAGTTCAGTATTTCTGCATAATCTTCAAGCAGGAGGTGCTCCAGGTTTCAGTGAGGATGCTCACACTGCAGAGAAGTCCAGGAACACATCTGCTCTTACTGTGGTGTTGGAAATGCATCAGGACATATCAGCCACGAGTGGAAACAAGTTTCACAGAGAGGTCATCTGTGCCCTAAATTTCGCAGCCGAAGTGGGCGACCACTGCAAGAACTCATGGTACAGTTTCACCTGCCAGTTAAGCCAGATAAGTGTTTTATTGCAGCTTCCCAGTGGGAGGAGTGTCAGCACCACTGGCGTCTCACTCGCTGTTAACTCCTAAAGTGGCGGTAACTCGACTGTGAGTTTTCCACCGATACCCAAGCATAAGGCAGGAGAGGATGAGTCGTGAGACAGGAGAAATGGAGGCATCAGTGAATCCCGACAGAGCGTGTGCAGCTTGGACTAGGGTTCGTGCTCCCCAGGGTAGGTTTTAAGAAGATGTATGAGAAGGAATAATGTATTGGCTCTGTGGGCTTCCACACTGAGTAACTGTAATGCATAAGGGTGTGGATCAGACAGTACAAGAAGTTACTTGGGGAAACATGACAGACAAGGATGTGGTAGGCCAGGACAGATAACATTTATCATGCAGTCGAGGCAGCAACCAACTTCTTGAGAAGGTATCAGAGTTAAGATGTAAATGTTGTTAGGACGAGATGCTTATTCTCCCAGCAACTGACAGAACATTTCTGGTTGAGGACTCAAATTCATAAATTGGATCTCAAAAATCACATAACTTTAAAAATTAACTTATTTTTATTTTTTTAATAATGGAAGAGCACTCTTTTTATTTTGTTTCTTAATACTTGTGTCTATAAGAGTACATTCAGTCTGTATATTCATTATTTTTTTTTGTCATGACCAAACACCTAGAAAGATTTTTCAATGAAAAATGAAACCAGTTTTATTCCTTCTTGAGCCAGGGCTTCAAGAAAACATCAAGCATCATGAGATTCATGATAAAAAGGATAGCTTTGGCAAAACATATAAACTGTGAAGAGATTTTTGGTTTGTATTGGTTTTTTATGGTTTTGTTTTGGTTTGAGGTTTTAAAAAATTTGTTTATTGTTTTCTTTTTTGGTTTTGTTTGTTTGTTTCTTTGTTTTTGTTCCTGTTTGGAGATTAAAAAAAAAATTATTTATTTATTCTTTTTTGTGTTCAGCTAAATAGGTTTGCTTTATTTCCAGGTTTTATTGACTTCTATGGAAGTGATGTTGCATAACTATTTGATGCCTGGGATGTAGTCCTTCTCATGAAAGGATGTGTTAACTTCAGGAGCCTTCTGTTGAAGCAAACTGCTTATTGCAACACAGACATGACTGGTCTCACATTCTCTCCTCTTGGCCATTGCAACATACCCAGGAAAAAACGCCCAAATCTGCTTTGGAAGTGTTGGGTGCTATTGATGTGCAGATTTAATCGCAGATTAAGTGCTCTGTTTTGTGTGCTGGGGAATTCTGAAATTCTGCATCCTGGTGAGAAAATTTGTTTCAGCTTCTATAGCTGTTTAGGTGACAGCAAAATTCTCAGAAACAGAAGAGGAGGGCAAGAAATCAATGAGCAGAAATGATTAGGAACAAGCATGTAATCCCAGGGAATGGGTACTTTATCCACCTGCATTCTTAACCACTATCCATCACTACTAGTTACTGCTCAGTACCTCCAACTATAAATAGCCTTTATTTGACCTCTTCTGCATCTGTTGAGTACAGAAGGTGTAGATAGACCTTTGAGTGCTCCCACATGCCTCAAGCATGACAAAAATACACACCAGACATGGCGGCAGCAGCAGCATCACTTGTGCAGTGAGCCTCTTTAACTGCAGCCGGGTGAAGCACGGCCTCCTCCACCCGTTCTGTGTGTGCAGGTCTGCTCAGGTGGGTGGAAACACGGCCTCAGAGAAGCTGCAGGAGTAGACATGGAAGCGTTGAGATGGTTTTGCCCTTCCCTCCCTGCAGGCCCCAAGGTTTCGTTACGCGTCGGCTCCTCAAGGCCGCTGCGGCCCCTCGGGGTCAGGACTGGCTCCCGGACGTTGAACCTCTTGCAGCTGCACCCATTCCTCCTGCTCACAGCACACAGATCTCTGCCTGGGAGGGCCCACGGGAGCAGTTTTAAAAGGCCTGTTCTTTAGGGCTCCCAAGCATTCACTCAGATTCGGTGATCCCCTGTTTCATCGTGAATTCAGTCCTGTAGGACTGGTGCTGCTCCAGAGAACTCAGGCAGAGGTTCCAGCGTGGGGAAAGGAAGCAAAGGGTTCATTGTGTCCATGTGATAGTCATCAATCCATGGTGGATTTGCAGTCCAGTTCATCATGTTTATCCAGGACAGAGGATCTCACTTGTGATGAATTGATGGGGATTCCTGCACATGCTCCTGTGCATTTCCCTCCACATTCCTTTCCTTGATAAAAAATTTTAAATTAATAAGTTTTAATGGTCTCACTTGGAAGGACCCTGAAAACTTAAAAGTGTCTGACCTGTACAAAGCTATTTATCTAGGATGAAATGGAAAGGGTGAATGAATACTGTGATGTTTTGACACCATCGTCAGTTTTTCCCTATGATGTTTTTGTCTCTTAATTTTTAAGCAAATGAAACAGACAGCCAAATAGAATATGCTCCTGGCTACAGAGATTTCCTAAATCCAAGCAAATGTTTGCATATGTCCTGGTTAGGTTTTCTTTATCTTCTGCCTCTTTTCTTCTCAGATGCCTCTACTGTCTATCATGGTGCAGAGTTTGTCTTGCAGCTTGTGTGAATAACCGCTCTAATAATACCTTGTGCAAGCATTTGCCATGACAAGAGTACCCTAAAGTTATTTTTAAACTTCACCATATGAAAAGACATCTAACTGCTAGCACTTGTGCTGCAGTTCACTGGTACAAAAATATGTGCACAGTTAATTGCTGGTATTAAATTGCATCTTGCAATTTAGCTGGGACTGCATTTAATATGTTCTTTGAAATAGATATGCATGTGTGTGCACACCATGTGTTTGTCTTGAGCGGATAGGACCAGTACAGTGTGTGATGCATTAAGCAGCAAAAAAAAAAAAGAAAAGCATAGGTTTGACCAGATCTTGTGACTTAAACCAACCTTGGGATGCAGAACAACTGGGCAAATCTTGGTGAGGTGTGTCAGAGATGCTGAGCTGGAGTGGAAGCTGGAGTTCAGCCACAGCAGAAGAAGGCTGATAGGTGTGGGATCAGGAACAGAGGATGTTCTTGCCTGTCCTCTTTGCTGTAAGGGTTTCAGAGTGGTTTAAATGTACATTTGAATGTTAAGATGTTTTCATTCTGCATGCTGTAAAAGAAACCAAAGAAACACAGAGCTAATATGATCGCTCAACTACCTTAGCAACCACATAAATTTTATTAAAACTCCCTCCTGCTTCGTCTACCATAGCCTGTTTCAGGTTTTTTGGGGAAATATTTGCTTCAAAAGTTCCCTAGACTGTAAGGAGATAGTTCTGCATTCCTGTTCGGTCTGGGCTGAGCCTGGAGATGGTGTGATATGGTGGCTCACATGACACAGATATATATCCAATAAGAATGGACTGGGGATTAGCCTACCCACTTGCATGGACCACAAAGCAGCCAGTGATTTAATGTGTTTGTTGCCACTGCTTATTGACATGTCTGTCTTGCCAGGTTCTGCATGAACCTCCTCATTCTAACAGAAGTCCTTGTTTGTCTCTATCATCATGAAGTAATTAATCTTTTTAAAAGAGCATTCTTACTGTTTTACTTGATTATTTTTAATTTACTTGTTAGGTTTTTATGCTAACACCATTTTTTCTTTCATTTGGGTCACCCCAGCTTCTTCTAACCCTATGAAAGAAAGACCTGCCTGTGTTTTGCCAGGGCCTTCCTCCATTGTACATTAGGATATTCCCTGTTGGTGATGAAACGTTCACTTGGATTTGGCCTTGTATTGTCATTACCAAGGGTGATGCTCTACTTTTACGTGCCTATGAAAAAGGAGGGTGATGAATCCATCCCAACAATTAACACCCAAACGTCAGGTTTCCGTGCGTGATTATTCTGATGTTATCCCTGCTGCTGACCGGGGCCCCTGGATCTGAAGGATCCATCTTGACCCCAGTGCTGCACTGCACTGGGTGCAGTGGGGTGAGATGGTTTGGAGCAGCCCCAGCCCTGTTTCTGGGTATTGAAATCCCTGCCTGTGTGACAGCAGAGGTATGAAGTTGACTCCCTGAGCAGCAGAGATTGATTTCTCCTTTGAGTAGCCATACTCTCCACAGAAGTATCCTTTCCAGTTATGTTTTGAAAGTCATCAGACATGCTGTTATAAATGATCACTGAAGATTACTGGAGATGCTGCAAAATAATAGTGAACCAAGCAGCATCTGTAATTTCCACTGCTGGTTTGCAATCATTACTCAAAACGAATCCTGTCTCAGTTGTAGGGCTAAACTTTTTTCCCTCCTCTTCACTGCTGTATAAGACAGTTGAAATAGATACCGTCTCATGAATTTTTATGCGAAAAGCTGAGCTGCAATCCTCTGTACCAAGCTAGCATTCTTTGTGAAGATCAAGACTAGCTTAGAAAATGCTGGAGTGAAGTCGACATTTCTAGTTACTGCGAGGTTGTGTTACAGCTCAAATGGCTCTGAGATGTATATCTCTGATGTTCTTTCTTCCTAATTTGCCCCAATATAAATCCAATACCTCTTGCACAGCATATTTATCACCATTCCTGTTTGCTACTAGAGGTTTTAGTGTTTTATGGGCATGGTCACCTCCACAGACCTTGTTTTCCTGTGAGTCACCGGTGTCATAAATGCCCTCAGTGCAAAAGAACAGACATGAATCAATTTTAATGGAAAATGAGCTGTGATACCTGTGTTTTTCTGTATCTTCTGTCTCCACAATAATGCCCGAGGCCTTGCTCTGCTAACATGCACAGGCAGATGTATAACTTCAGGCATGAGAGCAAGCCCAGTGGCTATTAAGTTATGCAAACTTAAATGCTTCATTAGAGGAGATGATAAACCTTCCATCTGACTTGGAGGTTCCCCAGTGTTTCTGGTACAAATTCTCATGTGTTCTTTTTCTTCCTATTTTGTGGTCTGGGGTTGCTACAGAGTTTTTGAAAGGAAACCTGATCACATCTGGCTGTCAAGGAGGGGAAGGTGAGTGGCAAACCTCCAAAGTCTGTTCCTAAATTCCCACATTGAAAACTCAGGTGTTGCCAATCAAAGGCAAAACCAGGGAAGAATGTCAGTGCTAGGAGATTGTCTTTTGATTTTGTGTTTCATCCATAGAAAAGGCTTGTTTTGCACTTCCTTCATCTTTCCTTAAGTGACATTTCTGTGGTTTCCATGCTCTTTTTCAATGGTTTGTGCATTTCACGTAAGATTTAAGGGCCCTTTGGAAAAGAATGAGGCTCCACCAAACCATACCCGTGGCACAGAGCTTTCTGAAGCCCATGTTGTGCTAATTCTTTTTTTTTTTTGAATGCTAAAGGAACTCATCACTACCTGAACTAGAAGCGTCACCTCCTGAGGTGAGACAGAAGCTGCACCTTCTTTTGGAACGAGTAGGGCAGCCAGTGCTCAACTCAAGAGGCAGGGATGGATTTTAGTCCTGACTTTGGTGAAGAGGGAAAAGAAAAAACATAGGAACGGAAGCAATTTCAGAGTTTATCAGACACAGCACGTACAAAATCATTTTGTTCTAACACTCTTATCTCCACTTTTAAACTTTTAAATCTTCTTCACATATTATTTATTTGTTGATGAGTGGGTCTCGTGGTGATTAGCAGAGGGAACTCAGAACGGCTGAGCTGCATCTCCCTTCCTTCAAGAGCTATATGTTCTTCCTTCAATGTGCTTTGTGTTCTTGGGGTTAGGCTTAATTTAATATACCTGATAGGTATTTTTGAGTGTTTTTGAAGCCCTCCAACAGTTTGACTCCTGTGAATTAGGTGCTCTAATGCACTTGAAAATATGTCTGGGTGTTAAATTTTTACTCTTACTCTACATTCTTTTCAAGAGCCCTGATTTCTAATGTTAGTTACTTAATTTCCTCACTTAGCACAGAGATTTGATATAAAAACCCTTACCTCTTTCACAAGGATTCAGAAAGTAGTGAATTTAAACATAAAAATGTTTGGCTTTTTAATTGTCAATTTGGGTTTAGTTGCTGTTAACATTTTCACATGGATCAAATGTAATGATACCTCAATCACAGCTTAGCTCCAGCAGCATCAGCAGACTTTGTTCCTACCAGCCATCCCTTCTCAATGGTTTCTGTAAAAGTGTAGGTTTTGTCAAGCTACAAAGCTTGCAACATTTCCTACAAAAATTAAAACAAGAATTTCTGGCTGCATCTGACAAATCGCATATGATACCAAAACAAAATGGTTTGTACCCTCTATTGTCAAAAGTTATTTTCTGTTATTCTTTTTTATTTTATTTTTTTTAATGTTCCATGGAAACTTTCTTTGTGAATTCCGAGCCACAGATTCTTGAAATGGGCTTGCAATGAGATGGCTCTTTTATATGAATTTGAGAACATCACTGTCAATTCAGATCAATAATTCCTGAACCAAATGAGTTTTTTAATACAACTTACAAAAGAAGAAGAAAGTGCTATGGATTTGATTGCTTCCTCCAGCTTTTGAAATGTAAAGAACAAACACGGTATTTGAATAATTTTTTTTTTTCCCTCCCCAGGTTGGGCTTGTGCAGTGTGTGTTTAATCATTCTGGCTGATTCATAGCCAGTGGTTTGCATCTTCAAGAGCAAGCACAGGGTGTTCCTTTTGAGATACAATGATCAGCTCTGCAAACACTGCTTAAATGATATCTCGTCGTATTACGGCAGCTCCTGCCAAGCACCTCTGTAAGTTAGGGGTTGTATCAGCATTTCCATTATAAATATAACATTTACATTACTACCACCTTCCTTGATTTATCTCGAGCTCCTGTGCTATAACACAGAATCACATTTGCTTTGTTCACTGCAGATGTACAGTGCTGTGTACAGGGCTGGGGGCTCGAGGGATTTTTCTTCAAGTGCTCCCAAATCTCTCTCCCACACTATAAAGCGTAGCGTTGCCTTTTCAGCAAATATTGATGCTTTTTATTCCTTGCTTCAAGACATTATTCTGTTTATATGCTGTGTACCTGAACCAAGGTGCATTTACAATTTACTGGTGCACGTACTGCAGGTGCTTTAAATCCTTCTGTTTATTATCTACATGGTCAGTCGGGAGGAACAGATGTCTTTCTGCACCAAACACCTCATTCAGAATTCTCCATGTCCCTGGTTTTGCCACTGAGTCAGGACTCGGGTCTCAAAACACAGGATGTGGACAAGTGACAGAAAAGGGAACCGAGTCCAGGAATGCAACTTTATTAAATTCATGCATAATAAGCACCCACTGCATTCATGGTCCATTTATATATCATTACAGATGGTGAATAAATCATTAATACATGATGTTACAGACCAAAAAAACAAGCTATTATAAATGGTGTCATTATTCTATCAGCAAGTGGTGTTGGAAATTACGTTTAGAAGAACACAGTTGGGCCCACTAGATTTCTGTGACAACTGACTTTCCAGTTCTTTCCTATTTAAAGCCATTAAAATGTCTAATTCATCACTCCTAAGCTATTCAGAAAAAATATTCTAATATTATGCACCCCTTTATGGGATTTACTGAGATTTTTCTTGTCTTTTTATTTTCTTTTGCTTCATGTGATTTTGTACCTTCAACATTTCTTCTGAAATAGATCATCTGCGAATTGCTTGTTTGCATGTGCTGAAAATGTTAACTGTTTACTTTGTATTTGATTTGGCGTACAAATTGCTTAAGAACAGCTCTCCACCTTTGACCATAATTTTTCAAAAAGTGCTTTTAGTTTGGAAAATCTGGACTTGGTGCCATCACCTCGGGCAGTTTGCGGAGCAGGGAGGGCAGGAGGCAGAGTGGGGAAGAGAAATTGGCCAGCCTGCTCAGCCCTCCTTCCCCTCACAGCAGGACAGGGCGTGGAAGTAATCTCATTTTGCAGGTGTGTAAGTACCACCTGTCCTGTGGATTAAAAGAATAGTTCTGCAGACTCCAAGCATTTAAATGATTACTTAAACTAAGAAGAAGAAGAAGTGAAGAAAAAATATTTGAAGTCTATTATTACAAAAATTACCCAGCAAGGTCCCTATGTTTTTTCACCTGCTAACGCACCAGCAACTTTCTTCCCACCTCATGAATTATATTTACAGTTTCTTTGTGGTTTTTGCCCTGAAGTCAATTTTCACTCCAGCAACTTTTCTTCTGTACTGCGCCTTGGCTCCTTAGGTCATTAACCTCAAGCAAGGAACTTTGTCAAATACTTTGAAAAACGAAGTCCACTCTATTTCCCTTGTCTGTCCTGGTGGCACTACGGCACTTTCAAAGAATTCCAGCAATTTTCTGAGGCGTGACCTGCCTCTCCTGAAACATGCTGGTATCTTTGCAATCTTTCAGCAAGCTGTGCCGTACCAAATGTTCCTCCATTTGATCTTCTTAAATATTTACTCAACTGTTTCCAGTGACTCTCATTCAGTTAACTGGTCTCCACTAACTTGACAAACTCAGCCAGCTTGATGGATTGCTTGTTTGTTTTCCATAAAAATCTCAAAGTAAACAGTAAAATATATTCTATTCTCACAGCTTACAGTCTCTCCTAATGTGAAATATTGCTAATCATTCAATGGCTTTGGGGAAATATGCTTGGATGTGTGGTAGAAACAGTTGGATCTCTTAAAGTACTACCTGAGAGTTACCTTCTTAAATAGCCACTGCCCATGTATGCTGTTACATGCAATGGAAATACCATTTTACTCCCAAGTGTTACCTGTGAAAGTGTGGTGATGGTTACTAATTGAGAGTGTAATTGGTTTCTCAGTAGTAAAATGCTTCAAGGGATGGGAGCTTAGGAGGAAGTGGAATGGCTTCTGTCAAATTTAGAATAGTAAGCAGGTCTATCATGTTAATCTACTGGGTTGACTGCTGGTCTGAATGGGCACAGTGGGCAGGGGGAGGCAGGGAATACTCCTGAGCTTTCTTTCAGGTGACAAAGTAACTTGGTGTGTGTGTGTGTGTGTGTTCTGTGATGCCCAGGAATTATCCTGCAAAGTGAACAAACGAGGTTTTTGAATGTGTTTCTGGGCTAGATCCTCGCCTGTTTTCTTGTGGTATCAATCACAGCATCGCCTTCAGTGCAGACCTCCTTTCCTCTCTCCTGCAGGGTCTGGCCCCTGCCTCACCAGCACAGAAGAACATTTTAAGTTGCGAGTGGAGGAAATTTTTAGACAGCTCTTTCCTCCCCATGTTCCCATCTCTTCAAAGCTCGCAGGCAGTGAAGGCTCTCCTTTTACTTGAGCACAGGGAAGTTTGAGTGTTTAGATCAGAAAATCCAAGCTTGCTCTCTGCTGTCACTGAGAAGCTTTGAATGGCTGCATTGTGAAGCACTAACCATAATGTCCTAGCTGGTCATTGATCTTTTCAGACACATTCTTCTAACTGGGACATCCTTGTGGCATGATGAACAGAATAATAATTTAGGAAGAAAACATACTAAATCATCCAAAGGCAGCTCCTTTGGCCTCCAAGATGGTTAGAGCAGGGCAGAAGTTTTCTGAGAGGAGTAGGTGAGTGAAGGATGCAGCAGCAAAGCAACGCAGAGGAGAGGAAACACAAGGACCTGAAAATTCTACAGGGAGGGGGGACATGTTTGGCATTTCTATTGGTGTTTTCTTGGACAGCAGAACGAGGCTGGTGAGGAAGTTATTTTTTTCCTGGTGTTCAGCTTTCCAGCCTTTTCTTTCCTCCTTCTCCACTCCCCCCTCCCCTCATGCTGTAGCACTTCCCGGCTTGCAAACTGAGCAGTAATTTTCTTCCAAAGATAAAAAGATTGAGGTCCATCTCCTTTGCATCCACCCCAGGGGTAAACCTTCTCTTCCTACTGTGCTGCAGTGGGTATAATTTCACACCTCAAAGCATTACTCTTGCTGTTTGGCGATAACTAAATACGTTTCTCTGAAGCTTGCTCTAATTTACTCCTGAATAAGTACCAGTCATTCTTGTTTGTTTGGCTACACCGGTTATCCAAGAGTCACCCCAATAAAACAGATGGCACAATCAAGCGTGTATAGATTGAGCAGAATGTAAATTTTTGTTGATAAAAATGGTTTTATTGAATTTTTTTTTTTGTCAGAGACTAGCATTTCAATCAGACTAATTTTCTTCTCTAAAATGTCAACAATTCTCAATTTAATTTTTCAGAAGCTGAGGAAGATTTTATTTTTCCTTCAGCCACTGGAAAGTTAAAGTTTAAGTTGTCATGGGTTTTTGAAAGAAAAATTTAAATGGAAATGTTGATATGAATAAAAAGAAATTTACTTTTTGAAATACTTCTAGAGAACCAAACTTTTCTTAATTAGCTGTTAACATGCTGTAGCTATAAAGAGAATTTGAGACGTCATTTTATAAACAGTATAGAACTTCTCCTTACACAAACTGGTTTTGCTTAGATCGCCTATTTTAATATTGATTTTTTTTTTATTTCTTGAAGAACCTAACGCTGCCAATTCACTTTAGATAATTTGTGTATAGATACAGTAGCACTGCAGATCAGTTTTCTGATGCAAGGCTTTGCTGATGACTATGGAAGAGACCTCTGCAAGACAGACACTGCTCCTGGGAGCCTGGGGAAAGGGGAGAAATTGAAGTAGGTGTTGTTTTGTGGACATTATAGGTGCAAACTACAGGTCTGCATTGGAAGTTATTGCTATTTTTCCTGTAATTGCACTGCATTTTGGTCCCGTTCTATTTCTGTAGCAGATGCTTCACCAGTTTACATATCTGAACCCTTCCAACGCAGGACTCAACACATACATTTAACAGCCCACCCTGCACTTTTAATAACAAGAATCAACTCACAATGTGGCCATCAGCCTTCCAGTCAAAGTTTACAAGTGGTGGAGGATCTGAGGGTGCCCACTGGCACTGGAAAGTGTTGGCTTTATTCACTGAATTCTAAATCTGACACAAATCTATCCGGGGGTGTTTTTTTGGCAATGACGTGGCACACACTTGGTTTCAGCTGTTTACTCATAATCCCCAAACCTCTTCTCGCTTGATGCCATTATCTCTGCCAATTCCAATTAACAAGAATCCTCTGCATATATATCTTTAATCTTTCTACGTAGTTCTTTTGGTCCTACACTGATCAGAACTTCCCCCTATTCTTCCTCTCCTAGGTTGTGATTACTACTCCTGTAAAGTCACAGCTGTGCTCGGTGGGTTTTGCAGCAAAAGTAAAGACAGGATTCAGAGGTGATATTGCTGCTCTGTATTTCATTCTGTCAAAAGTTATGGATGCATATCTTGCTGTGGGAATGGCACGGCAAGAGAACTGCTTGCACCTGAAATGCATTGTCTCCTTTCCCATTTCTAGCTCCTGCATACCATTTCTTAGGAAGCTCCTCTTCATAATTCCTTCAAGGTTTAATTTTGTTTGAGGCAAACAGATATTAAGATGCTTTCCACTCCTGTGGACTCATTTTTGTTCATGATCCATGAAACTTGCATTTGCTCTTCTCTAAGAATTCAGCAATTCCTTTGTTCATCTCAATACTTTTTATTAGTGTCTGATGCTGCTCCGTATCTCTCCCTACATAAATTGTCATTTTCACCTCCTGACTTTGAAAAAGTTTCCTGGTACAGGTAGAAATAGTTAGAAGAGGATGCAAAGTAAGAGGAAGGTTTCAGTTTTCCAGGCCTCTCCTTGCCCAGTGTGTGTGGACCTGATGCACTTTGTTCTCCACAGTGTGTTAGGGTGTCCATTATCAACAGTGGAAGCTTGTTAACACAGTAACACAGAAACTGTCCATTATTCCTCCTGCTCCTTTATAAAGAGGCCATTAAAATAGAGCCAAGCTCCTTTCCCTACAGGTTGAATTTTGAACAAATTTAATTTCTATTTGTTAGGGAAACTTGTGCTGCTGGGGGGAAGAAAAAGCCAGATTGACAGTTCTGGAATATAAAGTCCTTTATTCATCAACAGCACAGGTAGAGGAAGTGGCTGTTTCACTTGTCTTGCCAATTTTTGCTCATCTCTGACCTAGAGGTATCACCTCAAGCTTGGAGTTCACTCTCCACATCTTTCTAATCATTGGGCTCTCTGCTGAGGTAGGTGCCAATTAGCACAGGTTATTTTAGTGATGTGGACAGCTGACCATTACAACAGGACGGAAACCATGAATTTTACTTTGTGCGGGGGCAGCTCATCTTCATGGCTATGCTGGACAAATTCACACTGCTGTCCTGAAACTGTTTGGCTGGGCTGGTGTTGCACTGACAAGACATTTCAGGCACTCAGCCCCACCAGTTGTGCTGGTTTTCACACAGAAAAGGATCATGTGAAGTCTACTGTCAGTGAACCAGCCAGTGAACAAGCCTGAGCTTTGCTTCTGTCCTTTTTCTGCCTGAAGGTCTGTGTCACTCTAAAGCCAGGCATATCACCAGGGTCTTCTAGAAAGAAAGGAATGAAGACCAAAAATAGCCTGAATTGTCAGAAACATATTGAAAACCTCATTTCAGGTTCTTGAGAGAGCTCACACCAAAAGATCATCCTGGTGTTTCGTGCTGGGGGTGGTGATGGTGGTGTTCATCTGCCATCAGGCTCAGAGTTACTGACTGCAAAACCAGGTATTGCTGGTCCCCAGAAACCCAACTGAAGGGGAAGAATGTCACGATCTTGAGCACTGGGCGGGACTGCTGTCCAGGCAGGAGTGAATGAACTTGAGGTGATCACTGCCTGGGACATATTGACTGTTTTTAAGTCTAGGCTGAAGTTAATGTACACAGAAGAATCTACTGTGATTACAGATGTGCCCTGCATTGCGTGCTTGCACAGCAAGAGGCCAAGCAGTCCAAGAAGGCTTTGAAATGTGCTTCTAAGCCAGCAAAGAAGGGGGTGGAGGACGCTGGCACTCTTGGGCAGTGTTACTGACATGCACACAGAGTTGCTCAGTCAAAGGAATTTGCAACCAAAGGCTCCTCATTGAGCCTGGTGGGCAGTGGAAGCCCCACCTTGTTTGAAAACTTGAAAACATCCCAGGCTATAAATCTCATTCATTTGCATTTCTTTTCAGAGGATGAGGTGGAGCGTGGAGGATGGCAGTATTGATGAGGATTAAACCAGCAAATGGGATGAGCTTGTGGAATACCTAGTGCTAAGCCAAAGTGCTCTGCTTCTGATATATGTACCAAGTGAGAGGAGGAGGCTGCATGAGGCATGGCTCAGTTCATATTAGGTAGTGTAACTGTTTACATAAAGATGAGGAGAAGTCGGATCACTATCCAAATTATGAAGAATTTTATTTTTTTGTTGTTTTAATGAACTTTACATAGATTGAGCTAGTATCTTCAGAGTTTCTACCTTTTGAAAAATGTGGTTTTGGTTTGGAATGTGCTTGTTTGGGGTTTTTTTGTTGATTTCTGTTTGTTTGTTTTGGTGGTGGTGGTGGTGGTTGGTTAGGTTTTTTTGTTGTTGCTTTTGGGTATTTTATTTTTTAAAGCTAAAAAACCCCCACCTCTTGAATTTGGAAATTTCCTAACCTCTTATCTATTCCTATCGGTCACATCCATTACATGACAATGGTGATGTAAAGTGGACTGTTGGAACTGGGTGGGACTCGTCACAATGTGGAGCATGATGTGTCAGTCTGAGAAGTGTAAGAGGCATTGTTTTCTGTAAGCTGATTTATTTACTTAATTTTTTAAAAACTGCTTTTCAAAAAAACCCAAAGATATCAGGCCAACCTTAAAGGGAAGAATTAAAAAAAAAGGGGTTGTTTGCCTGCATGAAGCCAAGCATAAAAATGTCCTTGAGAACAAGGTGCATGGTTCTCCTGCGTGAAGCAGGCAAGAGATGCTTGGCCTGAAGCACTGGGGAGAGAAACAGATGTAGTGGAGCAAACAGGGCTGGGAACTCCACACATTCCGGTGCACACACACAGTTAGGAAGAAAAGCTGTCAGCCACACTATAATCTCTTCTGCAGTTTACAAATGACTCCACACAGGCTGCAGAGATATTTGTGCTGGGTGCTCTATGCTGCAAATGCTTGATTTGCAGCACGAAACACCAGTTTTACTTCAGGGTGCAGTTAGCACACAGGAGCTGGTTCTCTCAGCAGTGGGTGGAGATGTTCTCCCCCCTTGGCTGCAAGGCCTCCACTTCACGGGCTATCATCACCAGCAGAGCACTCACAGCTTGATAGCTCCATCCTCTTCCTCCCCCAGCATTCCCTCGAAACTGAAGGAACTTGCCTCCCACTCAGTCTGATGTAAAAATGATGTGTGTGATGATAAAACCCAAGTCAGGCAAGGTCTCCCTGAGTCAGGGTAGAGGCTCCCAACCAAGGTGCTAACACATACTCCAGTCTTGGAATGGGCCTTCAGACCGCAGCACAGCCATCATGGAAATCTGGTAGGTCTCCACTCTTTATCTATATATCTATATTCATGTTGCATAGCAAGGGCCTGACAGAGCCACCTTTATGCCTGTTGCAAGGTATCAGGAAGGGAATGTTCTCAGAATATTAAGTACAAATCATGTAGAGATCTGTCTTCCATGCTTCACTCAAGCTTGATGTGTAACTTCTCCAACAGCAGTCTTAAGGTAGTAGACTTAATTTCAGGAGACTGTGCAGATTTCATACAAAGCAAGTACTTTGGAAACCACATGTTTATGAACGGAATCCTCTTTTCTACTCGTGCTCTGGTTTTCTGCTGAAACGTCTTGCTGTGAACAGACTTTCCTTTTTGGCAGCCACCGAAATCACTTAGTTATGAAGTATCCAGATTTTCCCAGACAATTAGCAAACCAGCTCAGTGTTTGTGTGTGTGCATGTGCGCGTCTGTTTGCATGTGTCCGTGTGGTGGCTGATATCCATGATGTGTGGCTGGCTGGCTGGAATATCTCACTACCCACACAAAATGATTGCTGGTAAGAAGGCCTTTTCCAGCTCAGCATTAGCATGCTTCATCTGAAATTTCCTTTGCTGACAAGCCTTTGATTCTGATTGTGTGCTTCTAATGCAAAATGCATCATTGTGCCTAATTTCAAGCATAGCAGTTCTGTAATAATCTCCTGAGGAGATATTAAGTTATGTCTATTTGTGCTGTCTTGGGTGATCATGCAAGTTGCTAGCGTGACAGCAGTAACAAGACCTGGATACAGAACAAACAAAGAAACGGCCTGCCAAAGCCACAGACGTGTGCTCCAATTGTGGTGGTAATATATGAGGTATGTAAGATGTCTTTTTAGGAATGCTGGGTTCCCAGCCTCTGCAGGTTAAATATTCCCCTCTGCCTCACGTCAGCTGAATTGATGGTTTTGCCACCCAGCAGCCCCAGGAAGATAATAACTGTCAGTCACCAGCAATCTGCACTACATTTATAGTAACAAATAGGATGCCAGTTTGGGGAGAAGATGATATTTGTACAAATATGTGGTGAGTGACCCCGTATTGTTGCAACAGTTGTCGCCCCTTTACACATGCATGTCTCTCCAGACACGTGAAACAAGTGAGTGTGTGTTAAACACACACCACTCAGGGCTGGATCTGGGCTGTAACAAAGGCATTGCAGCAAAGCAATTTCTACACCTGCCTTGATGAAGAATGCGACATGGATGCGGAATCCCCGCAAAGAAATGCATTATGAGATTTCTTTTTTGCTGGTTCAGCCCTATTAATCTGTTCAGCATGAGCTCAAGTATTTTAATAACAGGCATGGAATATTATGCCTGCTCTGAAATGGCTTGTTTTTAAGCACAACTTGGGCTGTGTTTGTGTTAACCTAGTTGGGGGAAAAAAAACCAGGTTTTAAGCTTATCCTCCTTTTCTTTCCCTAATCACAGCTACAGGGCAAAACATACCAAGCCTCTAATAGAAGAAATAGCATTATCATATGCTAATTTACAGTAATGTTAAGAATAGCACAAAGAACAAGCCTCTGACTGTACGTACATGTTGAAATTCATACTTATGAATAGACCTGTGGCATAGCTGGTTGTCCTGTTGAGGATAGAATTTGTCTTCCTGAGCAAACTGCAGTTCAGGAATCAGTGCTGATATGAGAGTTCTCACTCAGAAGCAGATCTTTTCTTTTTTTCTGGTTTTACCTGTATTTATTTCCTGCTGAATACTACTGCAGGAAAAGGTACTCAGTTTGCAGCCAAAGACTATCAGCTCTCTATGATCAAGAGCAACCTCTCCATCTCTTACAGGAATAGTCACTGACAGCTTCCAAAAGAGTATCTGTCTGTTCCTCTTCCTCTGGAAACTACAGGCTGCACTAGGGAAGTCCAAGGGTGAGAGAAACTGCAAATGGAGAAGAGAAAGGACATCTGAGAGTCTTCACTAAATAGTCAGAAGACTGATTGATTTCAGACAAAGACAGGAGTTATATAATACATTCCTCCTCTGTGAGTAATCGTATGCAAAGATTGACATGTTTGTGAGTGTTCCCAAAACTGATCCTGGGCTTACTGTGGCCGTTCCTGCATGAAAAAAACATCAGTCAGAGGGAAAGAGGGGGAAAAAAAAGAGAGAAAGAAAGAGCAAAAAAAAAAGGAAAAAAGTGTGATTGTACTCCTAGGACAACATCCTGAATTTTTCCCTGGTGGACCCTTGCCATTACCATGGCAAAATGCCTGGAAACTGCCGTTCTTTTCCACAAAAAAATGTTTTGAAGGAAGAACAAAAGAAGTTTGAGCTTTTGGCAGATCATTGAAGATCACTGTGTTCAGATCCTCAGCTGGTGTAAATCAAGATAACTGCAGTACTGCTACAGTAGTTAAAAACTGACTGACTCTCCCATCCATCATGGCCTGCTGCTATGGGGGAATATTTCTTCACAGCTTAGAGAGAGGAAGGAATTGCTTTTACTGCGTGGTGCATGTTTTCCTGTTAAGAAAACACTTCTTATCCTTAATTGCTTAAGCTCCCTTGTATATGAGCTGGTGGTGCCTTCTGTCATATAGGCATTTGTTGTGTGTGACACCTTGCCTTATTTCTTTGGTTTGGTAGTTGAATGACCTGTTAATCTGCTGTGAAGGTGCATAATAGGATCAATGGGAATCAGGATGTGTGTTTTAAATTAAAAAGGTCCTCTCTTTGTCTGACTCACATTTCTGTATTATATCTCAGCATGTGTGGCCAAAGAGTACTTCCACTAGGCCAAGACACCTGATGCTGATGAATAATTAAATAATAATCTGTAAAATTGAAAGGCTTTACATTTCAAAGTGAAAGGATGTTTTTGTGGCTCATGATGGTCAACAGGTAAGCAGCCTGAGGTCTTCATACATCTAAATACTTGATGATCATTTAAATACAAGGGCCTGCAACTCCATTTTTATGATTGCAGAAGGATGAAGTCTATAAACCCTCCTTTGCTTATGAACTAAGATGCAGTGCATCTGACTAGTGTGCAGCACCAACAGTTAAATTTTTTTCCCCTTCTACATAGAGAGAAATGTCTTGGGGAAATTGAACTCATCTGAGCTATGTCAGGAATTGTGTGTGCCCACAAGACTTAGATAAGCCTAGAAAATTGCATTATCTGTTCATACCACTCGTTATTTGATGGCCAGATCTGGATTTGTAATGTAGTTGAGGTTTGATCACAGTCACTCAAGAAGGAGAGGCAGGTATGCACCTCCACATGCCCGTGTGGTGAGTGGTGACTGGCTGAAATCAGCTCTCCAGTGACCACTCCACACTCAAGTGATCAGGAAGGAGGCACAGGAGCGGAGAGCCAGTCTCAGAGATAGACCCCCACATTAACTTACATCCTAAACTCACTCAGCTCTGCCCACCCTTTGCAGTGTAATGGCCTAAGGTTTCACACAGCACGGAGTAATGCAGCAAAATTTATCTTTAAAGACATTCTGGAAGACAGATTTTCATTTATATTGAGGCAGGTTTTCCTAATTTGTAGCCCAAATGCTGTATCATGTTTATATACGTGTTCACTTTTTTGTCTTCTGTTGGCAAAGGGTGTTATTTCAGGATCACCTAGCAGCTGATTTGATTAGCTCTGTTATCTTCCAGAGAGCTCTAATGCTGTTTTGTCCACAGACCAAGGGCATATCAGGTTACACGGGTAAGAATCATAGGTAGCAAATAAAGTACCATTAGGACTGGGGGAACTGAAGCCAGGTAAGGAATAACAGCCCTCTGAACTGTCACACTTCCCCAGGAGTGTCCCAGATGGCATTGTGCTGACAAAGAAGATGAGGTGGTTCCCTCAGATAATCCAGGAGTGCGACTTTCTCACCGAGGAACCCTCAGCCCAGGCTTCAACTACAGCTGTGCCCATGCAGAGGTGTCTGACTGGCGCAGTGCTCACCCTCAGGTCACCTGCATGATGAGCATCATTGTGAGGAACATTGTGTGGGCTGTTCTAAACCCCTTGTGCTGACAGAAAATGTCTGGGTTGGGAGAAATCTCACCTGCCTTGTGGTTTTAATACATTTGGATTTCAAGGAAAATTACTTTGTCACTTACTCTTGCTTAAACGTAGGTTTCAAAACGGTTATTGCTCCTGCACTCTTTCTTTTATTCCTCTATTTCTTCTTGGAAACTCTGCAAAAATAAGTAGAGAGAACATGGGGCTGTTTATGAGGAGATTTGATGGATGGATGTGGATGGACGTCACTGCTACAAGAGAGTGTCTGGTGCAAGTCACTTCTGAGGACCATGGAGAAGAAACTAACGCAGGACTAGCATGGTGTAGTCAGGCTGAGTTACCTTTGCAAGGTGCCTTCTCAGTAGGCAAATGCACTTCCCTGCTGTCTCCAAAATACTAAGGATTTCTGAGCTTTTCCAAGCTGTTCTGTGAGACTCATTAATAATAGGTGCTTGTCACCTCCAGCGTGGACTAGCTGCACTTCTGTCCATGTCAGCACCTTCCATCATCAGTTCAGCTCCTGCTGAAGCCAGGAAAACTACCTCCCTCAGGCTGAGATCACAAGCTGTATCCTCATCCTGGGGATTTTCCCATGGCTTGAATGCTGCACTTGTTATAAGCAGACCCTTGATCTTCCAGGGAGAGAGCTGTATTGAGCTGTGAGAGCTGAGGAAGCGAGTTGTGGAGTAGAACAAGTGTGCTAGAGGATTTTTTTTTTTCCAGTGTTTCTTGCAGGTTAATGCAATCATCACTAAAGATAAAACCTCCCCAACAGAAATATAATGCAGCTTCCCTTTCTTTACCTCCACATTAAGAGTGCTCCTTACACACACATAATAGATACTAGAAAAACATTGGAGATGAGACAGCACAAGCTCTCAATAATAGCTGCACAGAACAGTAAGTTATCATCTCAATCAAGAGGTCTTGAAAATGTAACAGGGCAGCTAATGTTTCAAGAACACAGTCATGTTTTTCTCTGTCCTCACCAATCTTTTCCTTCTGCCTTTCTGTACACAGGGCCCACACAAAACTTCTGAATGTGGTTTATTGTTTTCTGTCTGCTTAAATAATTTGGAAAGAGGGATTTACATTGTGGTGAAAGAGTTGCAGTTGGGTTTGAGGGGTCTGGCATAATTTTCAGATCCACGATATTTTTCATTCCCAATGTTTGTCACTTAGCTCTGTCTTCCTGTCAAACACAGTGGTGGGTGGTGAAAGGTACACTGCCTTTCCCTCCAGAAGAGTGTAATCATTTTGGGATGGATACCACTTGGCTGATTTGCTGAATATGAGGAACCATTAGCATGTTTGCTTTGATTGAGCACACATTTACATTTTACATGGCCGCGTTTCTCTGCATTTCTGAGAGGGATTGTACAAAGCTATCTGTGTGCGTGATGTACTGCCATGAGCTTACACCCTTCCTGTCTGAAAGCATCTCCTCCCCACCCAGATACAATAGCAGTGGCATGACTGTTTTCCCAACCTCTGTCTCTTTTGCTTATTTTCATTAGAAGCCTTTTTTTGCAGAGACTGTCTCATCTGCTGTCTTTTTTCAGTCCATCTCTCAGAAATGTCTTGCATGAGGAGTGGAGGTTGAATAAGATGGTTGTGACTTTAGAAAAAGAAGCATATCTGTGTTTATCTGCCAGCTGATGCAGCTATTACTTTGAAAGCTCATTGTGAGGAGAAAAAAGGTCTGTGGAACAACGCAATGGACACCGAAAAGGTGACATTTCCTTTTGGAATGAACTACTTTGCGTGGTGCACGCTGGGACTGGGAAACAACCGAGCACTAGATGATGATAGTGTATTTCAGAAAGGGAGTAGGACTTTTTAACCCCTGCTGGCTGGGAGGAGGTCCATGCTGATGTGTAACTGTGGCAGAAAAGCCATTTCAGCCCCCCACAAATGGATCAAGGAGGCTCCTTGAATGCTCCTTCCCCTCAGCAAATATGTAACGGGGTGATATCTTTTCCTTCTGACACTGAATCCACTCATCTTTGCTGTGACTGAATTCGAGAGAACATGAGCAATTCTTCTCTCCAAATATCTTTTCTGTGACTCTTAGAGTGGGAAACACTGCCATCATTTACGTATGCATGCCCCTCTATCTTACTGCTGCCCCATAAAACAAACCCTCAGAAGGGATGAACAGTTGTCAGTTCGTTGCCTGCACTGTCACTTTGCAAACTCTAAATAATGCTGAGATTATGGCATGCTATAAAAGTACCTTGAGATAAACCTGTCTGAGTGCAGGGCTGATATTTGCTTTTGGATTAGATTTCAGTATGATCTCTTTTTTCTTTTTTTTTTTTTTTAAGGATAGCTCTTGTAATTCTCTTAGAAACTCGAAGAATGGCCTTGAGAGTGAACCTGCAGAATACATTGTTAAGCCAGAAAGGAAGACTGAATTAAGTTTATTTTCAGCTGATTTGTTTGTGCTCTTAGCTGAGTTAGTCAGCCTTTCATGTAGTTCTTCCATGCAAGTACTAATCTGGCTCACTGGCTTTTGAGATCTTAAAGGATCCCAGCTCAAGCCTGAGCAAAGTACATGTGGTGTCTAGACAGAGAGTTTAATTCGCACTCAGACTACAAAAAATGGTTGAATGTTTTTACCTTTACATTAGAAAGGCTGAGCTTGCTTAAAACTTGAGTTCAAGAGCTTGAGCTCCAGCCTTCTGGAATAAGAAGTTGTTCTTATTAAAACAGAAAAAATAGGGTGCTTAGTGTATGGCTTGGGCAAGATATACTTTTGTCATCATAAGCTGATTGATAGGCAGAGCCTGGTAGGTAAATACAAATAAACCATGAATCAATGCTCTTCTCTTCCTTTTCCCCCTTGTCCAGTTTCACTTTCCGAGCTGTTCCAGAAGCAGCTGGTGGTTCTGGTTGTGCCTGTGCCTGGTTTTACAGCTGACTTCTTCTGTTTTTACCAAAGTGGAACCTAGAAGAGCGAAGACTCTTCTCCACCAGAGAAACCACCTTCCTCCGGGACAGGCTCAAAGGCTCATCTCACCCCAGAGAGATGCCTGTTGTTTGCTCTCCTTCCATGGATGAGTTAATCCCGGGGGGGTGGCAAGGAAGGGTGAGCTTGGTGAGCCTTTCTCATAGAGAAAAGGAATTTCTTGAAACATCTTCCAGAAGCATAGCAAGCTCTCCTGAGGCTGCGAGTTCAGATTGCATCACAAGCTCATTTTGGGAGCCCTGTGCTTAGTTCAGTGGTGAAATCACTTATTCTCCAGTTCTTACTCTCAGGTGTTGCTGACACAACCCTGTGCATTCTCTAAGTCCTGTTAGGCTTATCAATGAAACGCTGATGGTTTTGTTGAGGAAAAGTAGACTTAAGTGTGGTTTTGGTGAGCTAGGAAGTCAGTGTGGAATTAACACTGGAAACTGGAATGACCTTTCACCTTTTTTGCCCAGAGTTTGTAATTAACTTCACCAAATTATGGTGAGAACAAGTATCCATGGGCAAGCACAGGTGGAGATGCCAGGCTGCCCTGGTACTGCAGTCAGTGATTGCATCAGCTGTCTTGATTTGTCTTGCCAAACCCATCCACAAGTGGCTAACGTGCAAAAACCCCAGGCCATTTCATGTCATCTGACAGGCAGCCATGCAGGGCCTGTGGCTCTCATTATTTATTAACCTGGAATGGCTGTGAATTGACCACATAGAGGTACCAAGGCTTTGTATCATGCTGTCAATCCCTTGGGCTGCCGAGCATATCTAAATATATTTTAGTGTTCGGAACAAAGCACTTCAGTGAAATCCATCCTTAATCCTCTACCACCACCTCCATCACATCATTAGCTGAAAAGTCAGGCCCTCATCAAATTGAGAGAAAAACAAATAAAAAACATGAGAGAACAGAATGCGGGTGAACGTGAAGATTTGTTCAATGATTATTATCTCAGTTGAAGAATAGGAGCAGCACTTTGGAAATGAAACCACATCTCACTTGACTATTTGACTACATTGTCCTAGGGGCCTTGGTTGAAGTTCTGATGGCATTGTCAGCACTTTTCTTATTTCAAGCTCACTGAGTTTCCTGCTGTGGAAAGAAAACTGGCTAAAAAAAGAAAAGTGCTAGAGCTTAAAAGCCCTCTGTTAGCAAAAGCCAGGAGCAGGGGCCTTGGTTGATGAGTCACTTCACACAAATAAGTGCCACTAATCAATGAGAAATACTATAAGGGGCACTCGTGGGCAGGAAAAAGCAAAATCAAAGATGTGGGAATGTTAAGGGTGGGGAAAATTGGGAGGGCTTGTGTGCATGTGTGTGCTTGTGTGCTGGTGTGTGGGTACTTTTTTATGGGATCAGAGGGCAGGCGGAAGTTGGGAAGTGGGGTGGTTCATTGGAAGATGCTGTTCTGAAGGTAAGGACAGGTCTCCAACAACCCTGTGGCCTGCAGCCTTGTTTGTGATAATACCTTGTCTAAGGGTTTCACAGTGAGGAGGGAAACCTGACATTTTCATCACATATTTATGACCTGCTGTGGAGATTAATGTTTCATATGCATTTGGAAATCCAGTCACTAACACAACTGTCTTTGTTATGCTTAGCATGAATTCTGTCATTATATATCTGTTAAGTATGTATTGGCAATTTATTGACATTGCTATTCAAATTAAATTCTGGAGTAATTAGTCACCGGTGGATTTGCTTTCCCAAGCTGCAGCAATATGTCTCAAAACCTTTTCAAGCTTCTTCCAAGCTTCACTCATTGGCATTTTTCCAAGATGTTTCCTAAGAACAAGCACTGAAGCTGATATTTAGAACATATGGTGATGATGTGTTTGTATGTTCATTAAATCAAGATACCAATGAAAGAAAAGTGTAAGGCTTTCTATCCTTTTAAATGAAATTGTCAACCTAGATATCTATTGCCTTTGCTGAAATCCAGCCTGAAATGACTTGTAAGCAGTGCTCTGTTATGATGACAAATTAATTCACATCAGACTTTGATCACTGCTTGAAAAGTTTTCAGGCATCAATTTCCAGCAGTTGCATTTAGAAAATGAGAATTCAGTTTGGAGCCTCAGACTCAAAACAACAGAAATAAAAGTGCCTTCATGTAGCTGGTATGCAAACCTCCAGAAAAATGCTGGATATTCAGTAGAAACTTCTTCTGAATGTAAGATAAAGAATTTCAGCAGCACTGGCTGATATGTGCAATTAATGTTCTACATATGGCTCACTTTACACAAAGCCCCGCATGATACTGTTGCTCACGTGCACAAATGCATGCTCTCACATAGAATATATCTGTCTGTCTGTCTCTCTGTCTGCTCCCATTGGTCTGTCTTCTTGCCATGTCACATGTCAAAAGGAAATGAAAAAGGGAGGGGGAGTGAATCTGTCTTAAAATAGAATAGAATTATATTAGCCAGCCTAATAGTGAAGGTGCATTTTGGAAATGTGGTTCTGTGTATCTAATGTTTACCACTTGACTACTCATGCCTCAGGCTCAAAACGCATAATAACACAAATTAAAGCACAGCAAATGGGAGAGCCAGAATCTCAGAGATAACCACACCTAATGCGAAGTACGACAGAACATCTGCTCTTTAATTAATCTTACGTAAAGATTGGAGCTGTGCATTAAGATGCAGAGTGTTTATGACAACTGGTTTTTTGTAGTTAACGTGCTCCTGGCCTCCCCCATGTAATTGTTTCTGCCTTGTAACACACATAAAGCTCTGATAAACAGCAACAGCCACCTAGAAATAAAAAATGTTGGGAAAGGAATGGTTCAGAAACACAAAGTCAGAATATTTTCAGGGAAGCCTAGGAGTAGCATTTAAGTAAGTGGAAGTGGATTTTGATGATGATGAGAAGAATTTAACATCTGGTTTTGAGAGTACACTGATGACAGCTGAAATCCTGTGATTAAGATTAAAAATAAAGAAAAGCAAGAAAACCCCTGAGGTCCTCAGTTTTTAGGTGGTCAATTTGAGCTCTGCTTATGAGTCAGATTTTTAGAAAGCATTCCAGCCTCCTTTCCACTGCTTTTCAAAAAATAAGGGCTACCTGTAAGTATTTTGGTTTAGCTATCCCAAAGCACTACTGATTTCTGAAACTGTCTACCATTTATTCAGTTTCCCCTTCATTATGAATGCAAGCAGGTGTTTGCATGGATACAGTTGCTACAAAGAGCAAAAAGTGTGTCTGGAACCTGTTCATTCTCTTTTTAAAACAGTTTCCTTATTCCAGGATTATCTGGTTTATTGAAAAAGTAATTTTCCAGTTATCCACATGGATGTGACTACACCTTCATGGACACACTGGATGGAGATTAATTTGGAGACTACCTGACAAACTAATTTGCTTTAATCAAGATAACTGTAAAAACAGTTAAAATCCCTTTTTGGCTTCTGTCTGTGTGAATGGGGTATGAGTCTGCTCTTGGCCTCAGTACAAAGGTGAGTGAGGGAGTTGTCACAACCAAACATGAGAAGAGACATCAGTAGATCATCTTTCTCGTTGGCTGCAGTGCAAAATGCCATCACCATCAGGGGCTTCATCAAGAACTCATGAAAGTTAACAGGTTGACTGTCAGTGTGGCTTAGACCTCTGGAGAGAAGAAAAAATTCCTTCATCTTGATTCCCTTTCACAGAGTGGTGCAGGCTTGGACACAATCTGACACTCAAGAGGCAGATACTTCCTGTGCATCCATCTGGAGAAAAGATGTTCTCATCTAGATTTGTGAATCCAAATCTTGTCCTTTACGAATTCAATCCAAGTCTGAACAAGAAGCTCAGCTTTGTGTTATGAGGAGATGCTTAGTTGCAAGACATGTACCGGTTGCATCATCTGTGAAGGGAAAGTAAAGGAGGTGAAAGAACTGTAAAAATATTATCTATTTTGTGACTTGGTCGTGTTTTCCTAAAATAATTTAGGACTACATGAGGCACCTTGAAAACTTTTCACTTGGTGAAAATGGCTGGAGTCCTGAATAAAAATTATAGGATGCACTTTAAGCCGAATGAAAATAGGTTACCTGCAGAAAATGTGAAGCTGGCATGTGGGCTACGTCTGTCAAGAATAATTTTTATTTGCCTAAATATGTATAAGGGAGGAAGACAGATAAATTGAAAGAAAAATGCCATCACCGTAGCGTTCACTCTGGCTAAAGGTTTGTAAACAACATAAAATAGCTGCCTCTTCAAAATGATAGCTTTACTCGAAGTGTGTCCAATATATATTTGTGTATATATGCACACACATATATTCCAAAGGTAGCCTTTCTGCCATGGGAATTGTCTGCAATTATTTTCCCCTTACGCGCTGTATTATAATTAGCGATTCCTGTGCCATCATGGGATGATGCAATGTAAATGCAGGCTTTCTGCTCATCCACTTCTTCCCATGTGTAGTTTTATTCCTCCAGCTGAGCCTGTGCAGCAGATGCCAGCCTTCACTGTAATGAGGGACTGGAGAAGGACCTAAGCTTTACCAGCATTTGAATTGCTCTGGACTGCTCATCACCACTCCTTTAATTTATACCCTTAGAGAGATGGCAATAGGGTCTATGTCTCCTATGGAAGTGATTTGAAAGCTTGCCAAGAAAGGGCCTCAGTCCCTTCCTCCTTATAGTCCTGGCACGTAAAACCACAGAAGAAAACAAAAAGCATTTGTGAAGAGTCATCCAGGAAGAAAGATTAACAATATAAACCAAAGGAGGAGAGAGAAAAGACCCTTTCCTCATTGAAAGTGGGTCTGTGCTTATTTTAATGGACCTTTTACAGTCCCTGAATGTCCTCTAATCTGAGCGTAATGCTCATTGCTGTTTCTGCTGCTTCTTTGTTCGACATCCTGCCTGTTCTGCTTGTGGTTGGGCGAGGGGAGGGGGAAGTGCAGTCACTGGCCAGCTTTATCTTTGTGTGAGGAACAAATGTTGTTGTCATCCTCAAGGTTATGGAGCATGTCTGCTCTGCAAAACAAAGGGGTAGCCAGGGCCTTGTTTGTCCACCTAGTTCTCAGCGCACCCTGGACCTCTCATGAAAAACCAGGAAGGTTTCTAATTTTTTCTTTTCCTGAAACACATCAAAGACCGTGAGTAGAGGAGGGAGATGCTTCCCCCGCTTCCTATAACCCCCCCCCTTTCCTCCCTCCCCCGGCCATCTCTTTTGGTTCTGAAAATTGTGTGGCTTTAACCTTGCTTGTCTAATAATGTGTGACCTTGACTAAATGTGGGTTGGAAGGATTTCAGAGTTGGTTTTATCAGGATTAGCTTTTCATCTGCACAGAAGTATCCAAGGAAGTAAGTCATCTCATCTTCTTTCACCTTAGACTCCGAGCTTTCTCCTTTAGTTCTTAGAACAGTGAGGAGAAAATAGACTGAATTATTGCGATGGGCATGGTGATATCACATTCAGTGCAACACATGAAAGATGAAGCCATCGCTCGGCGCGGGGCTCGGGCTCGGTGCGGTAGGGAGCATTCAGCTGCCTCGTGCAGGAGTTCAGAGCTCTCCTCTTCCAGCACCATGCACTTCTTTTCATGTGCTCTCTGCACAGGCATCCCCGCAGCCTGTGCTCGGGGAAGAGCAGAGGAGGAGGGTTGTGGAAACCAAGTATAGAGGATTTATACCTCTTCATGTCTTCTCTGCTTCTTGGAACACAAACTGACTTTGAAAGATTGGCTCAGAAAATGAATACCCAGGACATTGCTCTCTGTTACTTTGCTGTGAAATTACTTTCCTGAATGAAAATATTTAATTCATTTGAAAGCAAGTGCATAACATTTCTGGAAGTGAAAATCCTGTGGAGATCACAAAGGAAAGAAGAACGAGGGATATAAAAGCTTTGTGTCTCTAAATGTTAGTGAGGCTGAGCTCCTTTTACTTTCCTTTTGTGTGTGTTTGTGTGACAACAATCGTAAACGCTCTTTTTGATGTTGGTACGGTGAGTGCTGGAATCTTCTCATTGCTTACATTAGTTTTATCTACAATAAACAGCCAATAATGTGATATTTAATGATTTGGAGAGCTTATGAACACCCTGAGCTAACAGATTCCAGTTGTTTAGCAATCCCAATCTGCTGTCATCATAACTTGTGGAAGTTACTGACTTCCACAGAGGACTGCCTCATCCAAGATGGCACAACATAAAATTCCTTTACAGTGAGCCAACACCTCAAGCCCTTAGCCTTGATGAGTAACACCTGATTCTTCACACGTTCTCATGGTTTCCATGCAGCTTCCATCAGAGTAAGGTTCTATTCCATATGGGAGAGCTGGCAGGGTGTATAAGCCTCAGTGAAGGCTGATAAAATGCATCGGACAGATTTTTGGATGCAGCTGGCACCTTTCTCCTTATGTGTTCCTACAGCATCCATCCCAGGCATGAAGGGATGAAGATGTTCCCCACAATAAAATTATATAGCCAGCCCCAGAAGCCAACAGCCAGCCTGAGCATCCAGGAGGGCTCAGGACTGTGCACCTTGGTGACTGTGACCATCAGTTGTCTCCTGTTCAACCCACCAGCCTGAAACAAAAGAGTCTCTTGTTGGAGGCAGCCCGAGCCCTTTGTTGTGCTCTGCAGCTCCCTGCCTAAAGTCTGGTATGTGTAATATACAGAGAGCTCTGACGTGCTCTAAATCAAATTGTCCAAACAGCTCCTGGGTATTCCTCTGATGGAGTCACAGAGATTTTGTTGTGTGGGAAAGGGAAGTGAAGGGACACTGGAAGAGGGGTGAGGGGTCATGCAAATTTTGATCAAATTTTCTTTGATAAAGTACTGTGGACCTCAGAGAAGTAACAGAAATCTATGAAAGGAAAGGAGGTTTAAATTTCACTCCAAAATAACCTCTTCATAAATTTTCACTGGAAGGCAAGCAGATTTCATAGAGCAGGGTATGGATTAATTAATTCAGTATTGCATTCTTCTCTTACTCATTTATATAATCTGGTTGCCTTGCTCATGCTCCTGATTTACACCAGTGCACAAGCCAGTGAGATGTCTTGCTACCATTTTACATCCTCATAATTCTATTTCACATTGAGTAAGATTCTTAAGATGTAGAATCTGCTGCAACTCTACTCTTGCTTAAATCAGAGGAAGATGACTGTGTAGAACTAGATCAACATAAAGTACCTTGGAATTTCTCCCTTTTGGACTTCTAATTCAATATCCTTTTAACCCTAAAATGAGAACTAAATTTATGTCCAATTATAAATGTTTCTGGCCGTTGTCAGAAACAGGATACTGATGGTCTGGCTCATATGGGTACATAATGTTCTTTTATGTGCACATATATAAAGATATGTATGAAATAAAGAGCTGATGCTTTCATTTTTCCAACTTCATTACTTGTTACATGCTGTTGACAAAGAGATCAGCACTGCTACCGAGATCTGTCTTCACTCTGATCTAGAATATAAGCCTGTTTCTGAAATCCACCTGGGTATCAAGTCCTTGGACCTAGGTATACACATCTAAAATAGAGTTCTTAACCGTGCCATTTGATGAGCTTCTGCATCAACCTCTTTATTTGAGCACAACGGAAAATCACCTGTCACACTGGGCAGTGCCTTCAGCTTTCTTCACAAACTCAAATCCATGTTATAACTTAATCTTCACATTGCTTTCTCATTGCTTTCACATCGCTTTCACATTGCTTTCACATCACATTTTGCATGACTGTGTCTTCTCTGCCTACACCCTCTATGACTGGTCAGGCTCCTCACACCTTGTGCTGTAACACAAATATTCTGGTCTTTGCAGAGACTTAGGCCATTAGTCTCTCCAACCTGTCGTTTTGACCAAAACTCCCTTCAGTTAGTATCTATTTACTTATTTTTCCTTCTTTAGGAGCTGGGATATAGCCTACTTTTCCTCATTTACGAGACCCTCCAGACCTTTTCTACCTATTACTTCTCATTCACTGAAAGATGCTTCATTAAGATAACATCTCCCATCTCTGATCAGCCCAATATGCCAGCGTCCACCTCAGGTGTTTAATATCTCCAGTAGGGAACCCTTGTGCTTTCCTTGTGCTACCGCATAAATTTGAAATGAGGTCTCCATTACTATCTGCCTCATTTCCACCACAAATCCTTGCTCTAAACCCTTCTTTAAAAGAGTTTGTATGGTCCCTGCTATGAGGATTGACTGGTTGGTGTGTGGGAATGGCTTCTCCTCACAATGCCTAACACGGCCCTGCTCTTTCTTTGTTCTCCCCCATCAAACCTTTCCATCCTTTCTTTCTCCCTCCTCACTGTGGCTGTTTTTATCTGTTGGCTTTCTAAGGCTTTCATCAATTTTTTTTTTTCTGAGTTTGAGCAGAACCTACAACAATGAATTCTTAGCCTTGACTCTGGGAACTCCTGTGACCTCTTGGAATGTACAAATGAGGAATATGCATTTAGAGAAAAAACATGAGTTACTTTTGGGTCTTACAATTAGAAAAGATAATACTGTCATCAACGCTTTGAGCAGGAACTCAACTATGTACTCAGTTTTATCTGCCTCAGTCCTTTTGTATGACCATTAGAGAGCCACTTAATCTCAGTGGTTTTCAACACACCCCTCAAGACTGATAAACATTCATTAATATTTTTTATGGTTTGAAGTTATAAAGCAGTGCACTGACAAGTCATAGCAGTATTTTGATAAAAATGCAGGAAAAATTCTTGATTATCTGGATATGCAGTGGAGAAAACAAGTTTATTACAAGTAACAGTATCTACGATAGTTAATGTCTGTGCAGAAGTATGATGATGGTAAGAAATATCTTTCCAATGTCTCAGCAATATTTCCTTAGCAATCAAGAAATTAAAGTTGAGCTACAAACATTTTTCTTGCTTTGTGAATGACTATTTCCTCTGAGGGTCTCCTGAAATCTGAGATGTGCAATAGCTCTAACATTTCTTTTCCCCATGCAGAATTAGTTTCGTAAGCAAGAAGTAAAATTAAACCCAGGCAGAGCAGTATTTTAAAAGGGAAAGGCAGTAGCCTTGAATTATCCATGTTGATTTGACAAAGCCAGTGATGCTGCTGATATAATACACGGCACTGTTGTCACATCACCAAGTGACATCTTTTTATCCAAAGTGAAAATGAAATGTCAAAGTGAAGGAGTTCTGCAAGTCTTCTCATGCTGTTTGCAAAACATGTAAAACACACTTTTGTGCAATAAGGTGGGTGTTTATCAGAACTTTGCTTTAAATTGGAGGTTGTTCTGGTAGCAAGGTCTAGTTGAGATTGCCTAACATTCTTCTTACCTAGAACCCTGTTTTAAGTTACTTTTAACCTTGCCAGACATGAGTTGTTTGTCTTGAAATTTTCAATGCTTCATGTATTTCCTTGGTTTTGTTTCAGAGATGCTTTCGCCATTTCAACACCTTTTCTAAGGATGCAACAGTTTCTGAGAATGTTAGCAGCAGGAATGCATCCATAATAAATGTTTTACAATTGCTTTCATGGTATTCCTCTTCCTCCTCGTTTTGGAGATGCTCCTCTCATTTACCAGGAACGCTTTCCTGTAGCAGAGTCCTGTTGCTACCCCCAGAAAAACTTCCTCCAAAGGCCCTTTTCCATTTCTCTGTGCTCAAGAGAAAATTCCTGACTTATGACCAACCTTCTGTGGAGATTTTGGCTGCACTGAGAGACGGCTGCCATTGACAACAGTGCGTGCAAACCATTGCCAAGGAGAGGCCGACCAAGGTACAAACA
Source organism: Atrichornis clamosus (assembly GCA_013400975.1). Classification (NCBI taxonomy): domain Eukaryota; kingdom Metazoa; phylum Chordata; class Aves; order Passeriformes; family Menuridae; genus Atrichornis; species Atrichornis clamosus. The sequence goes on from WBMZ01014488.1 coordinate 139,834, forward strand.
GTACTGCTGAGCCTTCTTGTCAATCACTACCAAAGCCTGCTGAAACTGGAATAAAAGGTAAAAGTCTCATAGGTTGGACTCAACGGTCTTTTCCAACCTGGTTAATTCTGTGATTCTGTGGAAAAAAATCACCAAAAAAAGGCAAAAAACCCCCAAACCCAACCCAAAACCACAACAACCAGACAAACACAAAGAAACCAAACAAAAACCCACAAAAAAACCCAAACAAACTAAACCTCCACCAAAACCAACCAGAACAAAATATCAAAATATGAATTAAAACCTCACAAAACTCCCCCTTTCCTTAACTGAGCAAACTTGAGCTGGTGGCTGCCTGGTCAAGACACACAAAAATAGGACTAGTGAAGAAAACAGGGTCTGATCTTTAAGAATAAGTAGGCATTAAAATAGGTAATCCATGGTTTTTTATGCTGAGATGTTCTTTGTAAGGGCTATTCCTAAATTGTCTTAACCATTGTGGGTTTGACCTTGCAATCTTAAACACTTTGTTTAACACAGCTCTTGAAGTGGTCACAGGAATCAGGATATGCAATGTGCACATAAATTCAGACCAGTGTTTGCCCTGTGGACCCTCTATAAACTTGTGCTCTCGACACAGACAAAAAGGAAGATTGGAAAATTTCCTCAGCCAATATAATTTCATCAGTGTGAGAGGAAAGCATATTTGTGTACACATAAATGTGTATATAAATATAAAAAGGGATACACTGGAATGAATTTATTTTGCCTGTCTATTTCTAACTAATTTTTCAAAAGCTAAATGATACCAATTCATAGAACACAGCCAGAAAGAAAGACTAGTTACGAGCAGTACTGGGGTTTGTGAGATTGACAGTGCTTGGTTGACACCACTGAATAATTCCCTTTCCTCACTTGTTCTCTTGTAATTCTGAACATGTTAATTTGCCTGTAACTCTTACACAGGGGGAACAGAGGCTGTAAGAGGTTTTAGCTGGCTTTCTTCAGCTTGTGTTAGCCAGTTCTTGCAGATATGACATGATCATTCTGTCTGTGTTGCTCTTGGGGTCTGTCCTGGGATTGTGTTTTCTTTTATTACAGGACTGCCTGAGATCCAAATGTGTTGCAGGTCATATAAGAGAATAATGTAAAATGTAATTTACAGTTGAGGAACAGAGTCACGGGGAGGTACAAGTGACTTAGCTTAGACAGGAATTCATTAGAAAAGCCATGAGATGAACCAGCTCCCAGTCCAGTGCACCCAGCTGCTGTGCTGGGCCTTGTTCTCACCAACAGGGTGGGGCCAGTGGGGAATGTGAAGCTCAAGAGAAGCACTGGCTGCAGAGACCATGGAATCCTATGATTCTGTGAAATGCTGGAATTCAAGGTCCTTAGGGCGGTGTGGAGGCTCTGCAGCAAACTCACCACCCTGGACATCTGGAGAGCAGATTTTGGGCTCCTCAGGGATCTCCTTGGTAGAAGCCCATGGGATAAGGCCCTGCAGAGAAGAGAAGCTCAAGAAAACTGGTTGATATTCAAGGATCACCTCCTCGGAGCTCAGGAGCAAAGCATCCCAACAAAGAGGAAATCAGGCAAAAATCCCACGAGATCTGTGTGGGTGAAGAAGGAGCCACTGGACAAACTCGAACACAAAAATGAAGTCTACAGAGGGTAGAAACAAGGACAGGTGGCCTGGGAAGTACACAGAGAAATTGTCTGGGAAGCCGGGGATCAGGTTAGGAAAGCTGCCCAGGGACATCAGGGGCAAGAAGAAAAGGTACATCAGTGATAAAAGGCAGACTATGAAAATGTGTGCCCTCTCCAAAAGCAAATGGGAGACCTGGTTGTCTGGCACATGGAGAAAGCTGAGGTACTCAGGTACTTTTTTGCCTTGGTCTTCACCAACAGGTTCTCCATTCACAATACCCAAGTGACAGAAGGCAAAGACAGCACAGGCTGGGAAAATGAAGAATCATCTTCTGTAGGAGAAGGTCAGGTTTGAGAACATTTAAGAAACCTGAAGGTGCACATGGGACCTGATGAAATGCATCGATAGAGCCTGAGAGAACTGGCAGATGAAGGGTCTAAGCCACTATGAACCATATTTGAGAAGTTGTGGCAGATTAGCATAGTTTCCACCAAGTGGAAAAGAGGAAACAAACCCCCAATTTTTTAAAAGGGTAAATAGAAAGACCAAGGGAACTACAGGGCACTAAATCTTACATTGGTGCCTGAAAAAATCATGGAAGAGATCCTCCTGGAAACTATGCTAATGGAATAAAAAAAGGCTATCAGTGACAGCCAACATGGCTTCACTAAGGGCAAATCACACTTGACAGATTTGGTGGCTTTCCGTGGAGGGTTTAAAGTGTTGTTGGGTAAGGCAAGAGCAGCTGACATCATCTACCTGGGCCTGTGGAAAGCATTTGACACCATCCTACACTACATACTTGTCTCTGATTTGGAGGATTAGACGGATGGAATACTCAGTGGATAAGGAATTGGCTGGATGGTCCCACTCAGAGCTGCTGCCAGTGCCTCAGTGCCTGGATGCAGAGCAAGTGGTTCCTCTGTTTGTCCTTTCTCTTGGTGACATGGACAGTGGGATTGAGGGCACCCTCAGCAAATTTTCTGAGCTGTGTGTTGTGGCGGACATTTTGGAGAAAAAGGATGGATCCAGATGGACCTTGATAGACTTGAGAGGTGGGTCTGTGTGAACCTCATGAAGTTCAGCAAGGGCAAGTTCCGGGATCTTCACATGGGTCAGGACGATCCCAAGAGCAAATACAGGCTGGGCAGAGAATGGATGGAGAAGAGCTCTGAGGAGAAGGACATGGGGCTGTTGGTTGACGAGAAGCTCAACATGACCCAGCAGTGAGAGCTCACAGCACGGAAACTCAACCATATCCTGGGCTGCATCACAAGCAGCAGGTGGAGGGAGGGGATTGTGCCCCTCTGCTCTCTTCTTGTGTGACCCCACCAGCTGTGCTGTGTCCAGTTCTGGTGTCTCCAACACAAGAAGGACATGGAACTGTTGGAACATGTCACAAAAATGATCAGATGGATGGAACTCCTATGTTGACAGGCTGTGAGAGTTGGGATTGTTCAGCCTGGAGAAAAGAAGGCTCTGGAGAGACCTTATAGCACCTTCCAGTACCTAGAGGGGCTACAAGAAAGCCAGAGAGACATTTTAACAAGGTCGAGGGGTAATGACTTTAAACTGGATGAGGGCAGGTTTTAGATCAGATATTAGGAAGAAATTCTTCGCTGTGAGGGTGGTGGGGCCCTGGCAGAGGTTGCCCCATTCCTGGAAGTGTTCAAGGCCAGGCTGGATGGAGCTCTGAGCAACCTGGGATAGTGGGAGGTGTCCATGCCCATAGAAGAGGGGTTGGAACAAGTCGGTCTTTAAAGTTCCTTCCAACCCATACCTTTCCATGGTTATATAATTCCATGAATCATTTGTTTTACACAGCTTGGAAGTCAGCATGGCCAGGTCATTCTGCAGTCAAAGGGACAGTAGGAAGCAATCAGGCAGCAGGCAGTTTCCAGGGGAGGCACTTCATTAGGTCACCCTCACCCAACACCTTCACTGCTGGCTGGACTACTATAAACTGAAGTTTACTGCTGCAAACTGCTCCCAAGAAAGATGATCTTCTCTAAGAACAGAATGTTGAGTACTAAATACAAGATCCCTGATTCATACTATTTATGTGTTCCCAAAGTATGGTGGTCCAAGCATATTTTATGCAAAAATAAATCTTCACGTAACTAAGCTCATTTTCTTCTTTGTGAAGTCCAATTTGCTGTAGCTCTGTTTATGTTAGATGCAGATGAATCTTATTAGAAATATTGGATTATAGTAGCCTTGACAGATTAAAACAATTGTAGGAAAATGTGGACCTATTTACACATTGGAATGTACAAGACAATATTGTGACCTTACCAACATTACTCTAGATCCAAAACAGTGATTTCTTTAGGAAAAAAAGACAACATTTAACACATGGTGATATTTGAAACTTCAGGGTTTTTTGAAGTTTTAGAGAAATGTGGGGTATTAAATTAAAAAAAGTGGTATTGAACAACAAGATTTACTGAAATGCAAAGCCTTTAATGGAGCAGTATCATATAGATTTAGAAATTAAGTTCTTTAACTCTTCAGAGACAGAAAAAATGGCTACTTATAACATATACAGCTGTTTTAAATTATTTCATCATCAAATACCCCCATTCTGCAGTTTACTGAAAGAGTCTATCCAACTGTGTAATAATTCTTATTGTGTTAGAATGTTCATATTGGCCAGTGGAAGTTAAGACAAGACCAGTAGTTTGCATTTGGCCATGATTTTTTTTTCATTAATCTGAAATAGATACTAATTAGCCTGTCATTTTACTTATCTTTCCGTAACATGTCTTAACATATACAATAAAATATCACATCTGTTTTAGTTAATTTTTATGGATGCCTCAAACAAGGAGGTTTTGGGCCCAAACCCTTTTCCTGTTCTTAGATATCCCTCCTTCTCCTGCAAGAAAAGAAGTATGGAAATGTACTCCACTCTTACTAATTCAAAGACTCTTTAAGTCACTTTACTAAGCATTTTTAAAGGGTCTTTTTCTAAGTTGCTCTTTTAGTCAGTCTTTGTGAAGTCAATTTCAGATTGTTTCAGGTAATGTTTGAGAATGACTCAAAAGGCAGTAACTGATTACTCATGTACTTTCTTTAAACTTGCCTTTTACCTGTATTACCTCATATAGACTTGGGTTTGGATGATGAAATAAATAAAATTAAGCAGTGGTACACAACACCTGGAAAACTTGTTTGAGTTTGAATCGGCATAGTTACAAGGATCTCATATGTCTAAAAGAAGATAACTGTACTTAGGAGTTCTGTAAAAAAAAAAAAAAGATAATGATCAAGAGATATTCAATAAGGTGTTATGGGATTTGTACACAGTTTCTCATTCTTCTTGAGTATCTTTTTCCAAAAATCTAGCATCAGGTATAAAGCATGTGTTGATGTGAGCACTTTTGTGTTATGCATTTGCAGAGCTTTATTGCACCTTGACGAACTTTGATGAATACTCCGTTTATGTCTGGTCTGAACTTATGAGACCACTTGTGAAATGAGTTGCTGGCAGATATGCACAAGGATATCAGAAACTTGTCCACAGAGAGTGTGTGAAGGAGGGATCTCAATAGTGGTGAGTCAGGCTGATCCAATGATTCCCTGTGGATTGATAGCTCTGCAAACACAGGTCTGGGAGAAGACCAGGTGAGATGTCATGTGTCTGGTCACTGAAATGTGATTTCATTCACTCCCTTAGTCAGAGCAGAAGTCATTCAGCAACAGTGATTAACAGCCTGGGCATGGGGCTGAGTCTGAACGCCTCCATGCCTTGGTGAGCGTGGGTGTACACCTACCAGTCAAATTCCAGTCTGCAACTTGGCTGCTCTGTGGCTGTGGTTTCAAAATATGACTGTCAGCCTGTCCTTGAAAATTCTGAGGACAGGCATAGTTGCACGAAAACCAACCCTGCTTAGGGCATTGCCTTCTACAGACATTGCAGCCCTTGCAGCTCACCCAGGTCAGCAACCCCAGAGGAAATCCTGTGTTCTTTCTCTCATCTCAGTTATCTAACACAAAGCTGAGTTTAGAGAGAGTTTCCAAATCCTGTCTGGCTTATAAAGTTGTTTTCTCTTAGTGGAGGTGGATGGGGAACAAAACTCACTAGACTCACAACAAGCAGTAAAAACATCACTAGATGCTCACTGAACATCTGGGACTAAGGAAGTGTCAACACTAAAAACAGCCACCACTTGAAATGCCAGCACTTGCAGAATTGTTATGGCATCAGTATCAGGCAGTGGCTCCCATATTTAGAAAGAGAGAAACTTTGGGGTTTCTCATTTAGTCCTGGTAACTGCTGGGCACCAGGAGGTCTCTCAAGTTGTGTGTGCTGTGTACAGGGCTGTAGCTTTCAATGGATTCCCTTCCCAAAGCTCTATTAGGAAGGAGAACTCATCTTCATTGTTCAGTGTCTGAGACAAGATAATGGGGGAAGGCAACGCTCCTCCCCTGCTATCTCCCCACAGACTTTGAACAGGTAACTACCTGGAAAAGTCTTTGAATCTCTTAGAGGGAATTCATGGGTCTCCTTTGTCAAGCTGAAAGAAGTGTGCCTGCTCTTGCCAATGCTGAGCTGTGTGACAGCATGCTACTAAATCTGGTTTTAGCTGCTTCAGAGGTATGTGAAGCAAGGAAGAAAGCAGAGTATCAGTGGGTGAGCTTTTAATGGGGTGGGAGACAGACTGCTGCTCTTTTCTCCATCATTCTGGAGACCATCACGAAAAATGTTGCTATTTCCTTCTCTCTCCTGAGGTTTTGCACTGTTACTGTACCTTCACTCGAAACCATCGTTCTCCAGGTGTGATCCCTCACGTTTGTGTATGACTTTGCAAGAAAGTCTGATACACAACTTTCATCTCCAATTCGGTGAGAAAAGCACAAATGCAGCCCTCCAGCAGCCTAAAGTAAGTCTGCTGTGTTTTTCCACCCTTAGTGATATTAGAACAGTGCTAGAAATATAGGGGCACAGTAAGAGTCACAAATGGCTATGCCTAGTAAAACTAGGCATAAATTTTTTTAGTTGCAGCTTGGTACTCCTTCTTCTTAAAACAAAGCCATAATCCAGCCCCATCTTACCATTCAGTGTCCCATCACTATTTTTACTTACAGTGTTTGGACACATTTATCTGGGGCTTCTAAAGCTGTCTTTTGTTTTAGGGGAGACTAGTTTAATGCTTACCTGTCTTCTCTACCCAAGTGAGTATTTAGAAGAAATGCATTCAAAAACCTTTCTTCCTACATGTGTCGCATTGACTATACCTGGTGTGGTTCTTACGGCTTTGGACAGTTAAATGGAAGTCATTCTTGCTTCCTGCTAGTCCTTAGCTCATTACTTTGTGCAGATAATGCTGGGCCAGATTTACAGCAGTTGGGAGTTGAAAACCATTCTCCTGCTCTGCCACATTTAGCCTGATTTTTTTTTTCCTATGACATCTTTGCTTTCCATCAGAACTGCTAATGACTGCAAGCCTGTAACATACTAATTCTGCTCGAGGTAATAATTTTTTTTCCTCATTGTACATCCCCTTGAAGATGTGGAGTCTGTTTAGAAATGCTACTTTTCTCCTCTCTTTAGGTCTTTTACATTCATTGAGCATTTAGTGGGCAATGCTCTGTGGGGTGTGATAGCCATGGAGACTCCTGGTTTTCCGAATTGTTCTTGGTTGTGGCTACCATCCACACAACATATGGGCCTGGTATCTGGTAGCCTCAAAAGTTTGACGTGTAGCTTATACTGAGGATAATCCATTTGATTTCAGGGGGACTTCTGTCACAGCCAGGGGCTGCTCAGCATGGTTCTATCTGCTCTTCTGCTTTTTAAGCCTCCACTCCCACTTAGAGGTACCAACTCTTGGCAGCATTGAGATGAGGAAACAAATTGCTCAACAGAATCACTGCATTCATGATGACAGAGAGTAACTAGCAATAGAGCTCTGACCAGTCATTTCAACCCCAAGAACAAAGCCAGGGCCTTTTACAGTTCTTAAGTAAAAATAAGTATCAAGCCTTTTGCACAATTACTGTTTCTTTTCCATGACATCACGAGGAAGCAGCATTGCAGTTGTGTGTATGTGAATGCAGAATGTGATCCATGTCTCATAACCTCTTAAGGATTTCTTGTTACAGACAGTCAAATGGGAATGGAGCATCACTTCCCCAGCAGGATATTTCTAAAGAACACGCTCTGATTTTTTTCACATTTGAAAGAGTAGGCCTCAGATACTTGTGAAAATGTGGATACCAACAAGAATTTAGGTTGATCTCTTTCGTGAGATGAAGACATGCTAAAGTCTAATAATCACAGTTATGGAAATTATTTTTTTTTTAATAAGAAAAAAGAAAATCAATGAATACAAACATCCATATCCTGTTACTAATCCTACACTTAATCTGACTAAGCGCTGCTGATTTTGCGTGTGAGAGATGTGTCTTTGACAGCGAGTTTGAGAAAGTGACAATTTAACTGGCAATTCCCCTGTTGCTACTGAGATCAAAGGCACACCAAAGCTGCTAACCTGGAATATGTAGTGTGTTAGGAAAGTGTGAAAAGAAGCAACAGATACCTCAGAAAAACAGCTACTTTACAGTATTCCTGCAAGAACTAAATTTGTTCACTTGTTTTTGGCATTGCTCACCGTATCTGACTCAGTGATATTTTCCTAGCTGCCCTTATGGTATTTTTATTGCTCCTAAGAACCAGTTTGGGTAATAATGGCCTTGTAATGGGTGTCTTGTAGGCCCGGTATTTGTCATACAATCTCTAGTTTTCCCATACAGGGTGGCTCAGTCATTCTGCTTTGACAGTGTAAATGGGCCCTAAAAGGCAGTGCTGGTGCAATATCCTTCCTCCCTCCACCTGCTGATGAAAAGCTGGACCAGATCCTTGAAACTGTACCCCTAGTGGGCCACATGTCCTACTGCTGGGAATGTTACAGTGGCTTGGACATGGAACTGGTGATCCTGCCCTTAACTGAGCACTCTGAACGTGTCTCTCTCTTGCAGAAGAAATATTTGCTCTTGGCTGGCAAGGCAGAACGGTAGAAAGAGGAAGTGAGTCTGTTCTCCTTATTTAAATGTTTCTCCTTTCTTGAAGTCATTAGCTGGTTAGATTTCCACTTCATTATTCATCAAGCCTACATGCAGAGCAGCAAGGAAGTCAGGGGTTTTCAGAATTGTGGCTGCACCTTGGTAATTCAGACCCATGGAAACATTTTCACTGACCTCTAGCTAAGGGCAGGCTTGGTCCCTTTAGGGATCTGAAGGGTGTTTTGTTCTAGCCATCAAAAGCAGGGCAGCCTCTGCTGCAGAGGAACCGGGCTCCCTGTAGCCACCACTCTTTGCCTGGGACTTCCCCTGCTGCTCCACTGGGTTTGGAATAGCCCGTGGAGAGAACTCAGCCCTTCCCTGCAAAACAAATGGCACAGGAGAAAACAAATGTGATGGGAAGTGCAGAATGTTCCTTCTTGTGAGGACGACTTAAATTTTTATTGTGTTTTTTCAAAGAGAAGCCAGCCCTACTTTGCAATGAATCAGTGAAGATTTAGTAATATGAACAAATGAACTTTGAATTGTGCAATTGAGTCTTTCAAACTGCACTATCAGGAACTATATTGTCTGCATGTCTTTAAAAGTGCAATTTGTTCCTAAGCCACAAATACTCTAAATTGTCAACGATTTTGCAAAAATCAATGAGATTCATACAGACAGATCTCAGAGTATCATTTTAACCAAAAATTATGCACCTGATGAATCCTATCCCATGGTCACAGTAGATAACAGAAGACCACAGAAGTACAGTATCTTTTTTGCTTTTATTTCCTTTCCACGTGCTACTTCCAGTGTTGGTGATCAGGAGGGAAATATCAGTTACAAAACTCTTGGCTCTGGAAAACAGGCAACATTCTTAGAGATGTGGTTGAAAAAGTGCTTTTAGATAAATTGTATACAGCATATAATTCAGCATATAATTTATCTTTCAAGTATTCTGTCAATTTTTCCATTGAGAAAACTCCTTAGGTTTTCCAAAGCTGATGTTCTCTCTGGTGAGCTCTCCTCTTTTCCCAACAGTGGCTCATAATGCTTCTTGCAGCTATAAGAAGGTGATTAATCAGTTTAACCTGACAGATATTAACTCCTCAAACTGCTAACCTCACAAAAATTCCAGCAGACTCCCAACAATATTTTGATGTAATCTTAGTAATATGGAGTATAATCCTTCAGTTCTCACAGGTTGTTGGCAGTTCTGCTTGAACTGATGGTATGCATGGTATGTGTGTGTCCCCATGCAAGTTTATTAAAACCAAAATTGATTCACAAACTTGTGTAAAAATTCATTTTCAGATGAAGAAGGAAAAAAAATCCTTATTATTTTAGTGCTGAAGATGGTCAGAGGATTAAATCCCATGTTTTTTTCTTGCCGAATTTCTTCATAAAAATTGGTTTATCAGCATTTTCCTTTCTCTTTGCTCTGCGAGTGGTAACTCGCTGCTGAGTTTAGGTGAGGGATGTCTTCATGGATCAAATGGAAAGAATTCTCCCTGAAGGATAGTGTGTGTCTATGATTGCATCAACTTGGGAGCAGAAAACCCTGGATGGATTCCCCCCAGAGCAGGAGGCATGGGCAGGGATGAAGAGACAGTGATGGGCTTGGTTCAGGGACACACACTGGGTCTGCTGTCCTCATTCCCAGCTAGTGAGAAAACCAAGAGACACAAAAAACCACACAGAGGTGTATATAAGAATTTAAAATAAAAAAAAAAAGAAGAAAGTTAAACAAGACCTTACAGCAGAAATCTTCTCCAAAATCTGTCACTGCTTTTCACACTGGAGCAAAAAACAGAATGGAGTCTTTGAAGCACCTTCTTGGCAAGCCCTGTTGATAGCATGCACAGTTTTGTCTCCAAGGAGGTCATGAAGAACATGAAAATACAGAGGGAGACATGTCCACAATGAAGTTCCACAGTAGGCCACTGACATAGGAAGCAACACTGGCAAAAATACATCTTGCACATGTCTAGATGAGGTGGAAACCAGGGCCAGTTTCTTCCTTAAAGCTTTTTGGATCCTACCCGCATATTTCTCATTTTTGCATAAAACCTACTGAACTGTTGCTGTGACCAGTTGCTTCTATGTTTAAGTCATCCCCTTTCAATACACAAACCAGATGGTGGCTGTTCTTCATGAAAAGAGCTATTGTTGCATCCTTTTTTGGTTAGTAAATGTGATTTAAATGACTTGGAAAAAAATATTGATAATTTTTAATTGAAAAACTTTGCATCTCTCAATTAAAAAATATTGATAATTTTTAATTGAAAAACTTTGCATCTCTCAATTTTCTTCTTTTTATCAAAATTAAGAAATTACTTATAATTTCAATTTACCAAAACCTTGGGATTTTCCTGCATAATAAAATTATCTTCAAGTTTTGAAAACCTATTTTGGAGTTTTCCAGTGGTTTCCAATGATAAAATGCATGGAGAAATAAAATAATTTATTTGCTTGTTTGTTTTATAGTCATCATTTTAATGCTTTTTGAAGTGAAAACAGCTTTAAACCCTTTTGTAGAAATTACTTTTCATTTTCAATCAGCCCCAGCGTACTTTAATGCGTAGAAGAACAGACTCAGATACCTAAATTATGAAGCTGGGGTGAGTTAAACTCACATGGTGTGGTTGCAACTCTGACAAACTAATTTTAATTTTTTTTAGTGTTTTACTTGGATGCCTGCAGAGTCTTACAAAACATCCTCTTAGTGCTGCTGAAGACTGCTAGGAATAGATTATAATTCTAGTGGAGTCTCCATCACAGGGAGGTCTTATAAAAAGTATTTAATGAACTTTTGACAGGAATAGTTTTGGTTTTGCTGACCCAGTTTTAGGGCTATGAGGTAGGATAGATGATGACTTTGCATCTTTGACAGCTCTGTTTCCAAAAAGGATGGTCTTACTGAACGTTGGTAAAAGTCAGTACGCTCCAATAATTCAGGATTTGCACACCTCCGAACGCCAAGTGGGGACTGAAAAACCCACATCAGAAAACTAACCCGCCCTGTGCTCAGGGCTGCTCTGGTGGGTATAGTCATCAGTATCCCAGCTTAAAGAAGATTTTTCCTGGATTGCCTGAAAGCATGAAGTCTCCCCTGCAGGAAGAAGTTATTCTGAACCAAGAGGAGATACAACATCAAGGTGCTATAGCAGAAATAAGTCAGCAAATTCTTCAACGAGGGCGCATCTTTTGCCTCCTGCACTGACGGGGCTGCAGAGCACACAGTGGTCCTGCCTTGCTTCCCTTTGTCCCCTTTGCAAACCTCGGTGCCCTCAGTGTGCATAAACTTCCTGAACGGAAAAACGGAATGGAAATCTGAGTAATGGCTTTGATGTTTTGGTTTCTGGGGGCAGAATCTCTGCTCTTTTTGGGTCGTACCTGACCAAGAGAAGGGTTTGTCCTTGTGGTGGGGCAGCAGCATCTTGTCGTGTCTCCCGTTTTCCTCATACCTTTGTGAATACCCAAGGCCGGTTTGGTTTGTATTTCAATTGTACAGCAATTTACCTAACAGTAATTGTGGAGTGAGAAGTGACTTAGAAAAACATTCTCTTTGGAGAGTATCCAATGCTTTGACGCAGACTTGAAATAATCCCTGAAATTCATTATAATCAAACCTTAGTCAAAGACAGACTATATTGCATTCTCTGACTAACAAGTTGCTTTTTCTGAATTTAAATATTGGAATGAGAGCAATAGGTGAACATTTTCATTACACATTGAAACCTGATGTTTGTCAAAACCTATCCTACTGAGTCCTTCTAGCTCTTCAAACAGAAATTGTTAGGTTTTTTATCCTTATCTGTTGTTGATATGCTGACCTGTTCTTTCTTTTCTTCTTTTACTTTGATTATTAAAAGTTTACAATAAAACATTACTGTTCTGGATGGAATAAGTAAACAAGTAGAAATCTCCCTATTTCTACAAATTTCTACTAATGCTCAAACTTTGTGTGGAAACCCATTTACAGATCCAAAGAAAATAACTTGACTAGTAAACACAATTCTTAATTGGATGTTGGGAGAGGGGGAAAATTATTCTAAAGTCTGCTTAGCAAGAGGAGGGCTTCAGAAGTCCGTATGTGCATGTATGTGACAGAGCAATGCTTCTTCAGAGACTTACCTTGCACAGCCATGTCTCACACAGACCGAAATATTTTGGTATAGCTGACAGAATTAGGTACAATATGAGGGTTTCTTGGAGAAGTGTAATCACCATTTGCATGCAGAGAAGCAGCATGCATAGCATAAACACCAAAAAACTTTCTGGAATTGTTTTTTTTCAACTAGGGCAGAAAACGACTGATTAGACTGGAAACCACTGGAAGTGTATTTTTGATAGAGAATGACGGGGTTTCATGTTTTTAAAATGTACTTAAGTCAAATTCTAAGGTAGGCAGTTTGTTCTTACCACGTGCATGCAGGGTGTTTCTCAGCAAATCTTTCTGAAAGGTGTAGACACTTAAATGGGCACAGTTCAACATTTCTGTAATTATAGTAATTTTTCGTTATTCATGTCCTGAGATATAATTTGGAGAGATTCAATGACCAACCGTGTTTAGTAGTCACCATGTCTAATGTGTTCAGCTCTGCAGTCCCGAGCCAAGAATGAGTGGTATGTGCATACCAGAGCAAATGGAAAAAAAGGTCTGTGAGTATTCATTGAAATTCAAAAGTCAGTTTTAATTCAATGATGTTCATGGAATGTTCCCATTCACTTCCTACAATCAGATTTTGAGCATTTGAGCAAGAGATCAACCAGCGCAAAATTCTGCCCTGGTTTTTCATCGCAAGTTAATTTTAAATTGAATATTTGAAAGCATGGATTTATGGAAAAAAAAATTGATATAATGAAATGTTAATAATATTTTCAAGCTGAGTTTAGTTGGTTAGATGATGTCATTATACTCTGCCAGTTCCCTCCTGGATGCCTTTCGTGCCTGACCAAGTGTCTGCAGGACAAACCCAGCTACTGCATTTTCTTACTGATTTCATGCAATACCCAATTTGGAATAACACACTCTCGGGGCTGGTTCACCATAAATGCGATAAATGAAATAGATAGCTTTAAATTTAGAGAAATCAGGAATCAAGAGAGTGTATTTGATCCTATTTGATCCTAATTTTTTTTTTCCCCCTCTGGCTTGATTCAGGAATGATGGTCTTGCCATCAGTACAGCTGGGCAAGGAGGGTTAATTCAGACTGGCTGCACACAAGTGCAGAATGCTCCCATGGCATAAAGTTCAGGTTATTGTAAGTCTAAAAGAATTTTTTTTTAAACTCTTTCTTCAGCAGAGACAGGATTTTGCATTTGCCATTAGCAAACAGGTAAGTCAGGAGCTGCAGAGCTTCAGCTCTGGTTTCCACATTCCTTAAGCCATAGCAGCATTTCCTGAGTTACAAATGCCCATATAGACCCTATATCATGGATTCATAGATTGGTTTGAGTTGGAAGGGATCTTAAGATCATCCAGTCCCACCCCCTGTCATGGGCAGGGACACCTTCCACTAGACCAGGTTGCTCAGAGCTTCATCCAGCCTGGTCTTGGACACTTCCAGGGATGGGGCAGCCACAGCTCCTCTGTCAAGGACAAAGAGGATGAAAGGAGCGTGGTGGGTGCAATATATGTGACAAACGTTCTCTTTGGGAGAGAAAAAAATGCTCTGTTAAAGGAAAAAAGGTATTATTTCATAAGGAACTGCGAAGAAATTAATTTTTCAAGGTGTTCATTTAAAGTTTGAAAGTTTTTGACATGTAAAGGGCTTAGCAGCTCCATGAAATAGTGTAATCTTTTGGTTATGCTGTTACTGTCCATGTCAGTCTATTTCTGCATCTGCCTAGGGTTAAGATCAAGGGCATTTTTAAAAAACTTTCTTTAATTCCTGGAAGTAAAAATCAAAGATACCTAAGAACATCTTGTGAACTGTAAAATTTTCCCTTCTTGATGTTAAAAATGCTGTTGAAGTTCTCTCTTCCTTTTCTTATGATCAGTGCTACCCAGTGTGATCTGGATTACTCAATTCTCACTAGAGATTCTTTGGTAAAAGCTATTTAAAAAATTTTTTTAAAATTATGTATGAAATTTCAGATGCCTTGTTTAATTCATTTTTCCTAAGACCCGCCAATGAATTGGAAGACAAAAATACAAGTATTTGGTTTTTAAAAATAGAAATGAAATTTAATTAATGAAACTGCAAATGCTGAGAAGAGGAAAACCACTATAAGAGCAAACTAAAGAGTCATGAACCACCAGATGAGAATTTTGTCTACTACAGTTTTCAGTGTGTTCCTCAAGTAATGATAATTTCTAATCCTGATAGTCCTAATAATACATTAAGAGTGAGGTCTGAGGTTTCTGTGATTTCGTGGATGTGACGTCAAGATCACTTACCCATGTGTAGGAAAATGTGTGTCTACATTCCTGTTGTGCTCCCTGAGTAATGGTCAGCTTCTGCCTACTGAAATGGCACCAGCTGGCTGCTTTGATTTTTATTTTTTAATATTTTTTATAAGTAAATTAAAGCAAATTGTACAGCGCTCTTCTCTGTTAGAGTAGCTATTTGCACATCCTCAGGTTAGATGTGAAATGAAACCTGTACTCAGCACACACACACACACAAAAATTCCTTCCATTGGAAAAATCTGGGGGAGATGCCTAATGATGACCGCAAAAGGTTTCACTGAAAACACTGGACACTTCTTCTCAGCTGTCATCTCAGTTTCTTCTGAGTCAGAACAGCGGCTTCATTATGGTTTTCATATGGTACACACATGGAAGACACTCCAGACCCTACAGAGGCTTTGTTGTAATATGGAGAAACAGTGGCAAACATACAACAGCAGCCTGAGCGGAGGACCTAACCCACAGTTCCATACTAATCCACGACAATTGACTAATGGAGTCATCCAGACTGGGCAAGGTTACAGGAGACTGGGCTGGAAAGCCAAGAGCCGTGCCGTGCTTTTAGGATGCAGATGTGCTTTAAGGCAGTAGGCCTGCAACACTCAGGAGCACGTGCAAGCCAAACCGTGCCTCACAGGCTCCCCAGCCACAGCCCCAGAGCACGTGCCTGCCTGTTCAGGGATAATCTGGCATTTGCACAAGATGCAGAGATCAACCAGTTTATTTGGACAGCCTCTCGGCCGAATTGTGGGATCCATTCCGTCCCTGTGACCTTACTGCTGCTGAACGGGTGTAGAGGATTTATTTTTGTGTGTTGCTTTTTAAACGATTTATGTGTTGAAATCCTAGAAAAAGCTGAAGCTGTTTACTGTGTTTCACAAAACAGATACAAATCAAGTTATAAACTGATGAGTTCATTCTGTTAGGCTTCCTGATGGAATAGTAAGAAATTCAGATGAAGGAACATTTCTAAAAAGCAACTTGCTTCTTCTACTCTCTTTTTAGTTTTGGAGGTTTTTTTCCCCTTAATTAATGAGTGATGCAGAAATGAAACTGTTCTGCTGTATTTTGTGGAAATGGAGGATCTGTACCATGTAAAAGGATACTTTAGGAGAAGTGGTGAGCAAGTTGCTTCCCAATTTCTCTCTATTTCAGCACATATTGCTACGGAACACTGAATATGGCAACATAAAACGTGATAGTAAGTGAACAGGGCCTTCTCATGCTCCTGCTCCCAATAGTTTTTGGTGGCCTTTGTAGCAAGGGAATCTTCTACATCTAGAAAACATGGTTCAATATTTCTGGTTCTGTCAGGCAGAGGTGCATCAGCAGATCTGCAGAGTTCATTCTGTATTTCACTGTTAACCCCTGCACCCTGTGCTGAAGGCCAGCACAACGCTTTTGTGCTTACCTAATCATGACAATCTTCTCTGCAGGTCTTTATTTTTTTCCTAATCTTTAATAGTTTAAGTGCAGTTAAGTGTATATTTGGCAAGAATAATATATATTCAAAAATAATACGGTCTTGTAAGCTTTTAATGTTGACACAGGCCTTTCTGACACGTTTTTTCTGTCTCTGCTGCTTTTGATTTCTAACAATGCTTTAGAAAAAAATTCTCTGAGCCAGGAGTGTGGGAGCAGCTGCCCACTTCTCTCCACATCTCTCCTATTTCACCTATAGTAGTTTGGGTAGGTAGAGCCCACTGCTGACAGGTGTGACAATGGGATGGCTGTTTTGAGATCAGTGTTCAGCTGTGTTGAAGGTCTGGGAAAGCGACAGCATCCAAGTGAAGAAGGGAAATTTGCACGGAGATGTTCCTTATTTTAGGTCTTATTTAGGTATGGTCTTATTTTTCCAACCTCTGACTCTACTCTTATTGCTTAATTAAATCCAAAAACCCTTCTGATTTTTAACCCCTTCTGCTGCTCAAGCCTTGAAATACAATGCCTTCAACCGGCAGCATGTGTCCCCTGTGACCTTCACACTGCCTGGCAGCTGATGGCTGCTCCTGACCCCCTTCAAGACACAAACAATTGCCACATGTGCTTACATTTGACTTTGACACTCCCTGCAGGTGTCTGGTTATCTGCTTGACACATTTCCAGGCTAACCAGGCGTGAACTTGCCTACACCAGGAGCAGGAGAAATTGAGGAGAACAGGTAGATATTGGCCTTGAGGTAGCAGCCAGGCTTCCCATTTTGCATCAGGTAGCTCCTTGTTTTGATGGCTGCTGGGCAATCAACTTTTACGGAGGTGATGAAATATGTTGCCCTTGTTTGTACAATCTGATTGGAAGGTGGACCTTCAGCTCCCTTTTTATCTTTTAGTGTTGAGAGCTGGAGTGGACAGAGAAACACATGCACTCTCAAAATGCCCTAAAACAGAAACCAAAGTATCTAAGAGTGTGGGGTTTGGTGGCTGGGAGAAGGCATTTCAAAACAGCCCATGTTGCACAGGTGACTTATTGATGTAGAAGCTGCAGGGGGAAAGAGGGAAACAGAGGAGTCATGGAGTTGTGAGTTTCCTTCACAAAGGTTTGTTCAGAAGTTAAAAGCAGGAGCATTTCATGAGTACCTTGTGCTGATGTCAGCGTAATCTCTGAGCAGGTTCTGTGCCAGTGATTTGGAATTTCCTGGGGAAAAATTGTTGTGTCAAAAGAAAATGTCTGAGCAACTCTAGAGCTTAGTCAGTATAACATCACCACCATGGGACCACTCACAATACACCACAGAGCCACACACCTCACTGTGCCATTTCACTGCCTGGAATTTAAGATCTCTTAGCAACCAAAGGAAGATGGCTGGTGTGTTTGCCCATATTATTTCAAGTCATAAAGCTGACAGGGAAAGAATTCCTCTTTTGCAATTAGTTGTTCCCTTGGGAGGGACCATCTGCAGTGTTCCCATGAACCGTTCTGATTCCTGTACAAAGAAATGGGTTGGAAACCTGATAAGCAGAGCTGTGCAGAGCATTAGGCTGAGGGACCTTGCACACAGGGTTTTCTGCAGCGGCTTCAAGGACACGCTGTGGTTCTCATTCAGATAGGTGTTATCTACTAAGCCTGTTCTAAGGCACAAACTAAGGCTGAGAGCAACAATCTGATAAAAGAACAATAGTCCTTTTAATGTGGTGAGGATGTTTGTAGCTCTGCATAACTTGGTGAGAATTGCAGGACAGCTATTCTCTACACACAAAACACCTCCCTATGGCATTTCACTGATATGAACATGCTGGTGTTCTTGTAAACAGTAAAAAAATTAAATGAAAGTTCTATTTCTCTCTCTCTAGTTTTGATATATATTTTGCTGTCTTCCTAGCTTATATTTGTGCATGATAATTCACTTCCACTCTTTAAAAGGACCTTGACAAAAAAAGATTCTTTCTTTCATAGTTTGGACTGCTTCCTATGTCCAGATAGAGGCTCACGCTTGATAAAATCCCTACTTGTATTTGTACATAAAATAGTGGCAACTTCCCTTTTCTGCCCTCACCTCTCCCTGTGCCGGCCAGTAGGTTCTAGTGGTTTGGGTTTTTTGACTGTCATGGATTTTTCTGTGATTCACAGAACAGCCTGGAGCAGCTGTTCTTGTGAGATCCTCTGATTTAATAGCAAGCCCTGGGCTGGGCTTTATGAGCGCCATGGTGCCTTGCCAATTTCGTGCTGTGCTGGCTCAGAAGAAAACTTACGAGGCCAGTCGTGCTCTTGGGTACACACACGTGTTTCTGCCTGGCTTCAGTGGTCTGTTGGGGTCATTTGCTTGAGTGGTGCTGCCCTGGGCTGCTGCTCTTGAACAGCCACAGAATCACAGAACAGCTCTGGTCGGAAGGGACCTTAAAGCTCGCCTTGTTCCACCCCACCTCCATGGGCAGGGAAACCTTCCACTACCCCAGGCTGCTCCAAGCCCCATTCAACCTGGCCTTGGACACTTCCAGGGATGGGGCAGCCACAGCTTCTCTGGGCACCCTGTGCCAGACTCTCACCACACTCACAGTCAATAATTTTTTTGTAATATCTGATCTATACCTACTCTCACCCAGTCTGAAGCCATTCCCCCTTCTCCTGTCACTCCAGGCCCTTGTAAATGATCTCTCTCCATTTTTCCTGCAGATCCTTCAGGAACTGGAAGGGGCAATTTGGTCACTTCAAAGCCTTCTCCTCTCCAGGCCGAACAAACCCAATTGTCTCAGACTTTCCTCATCCATCCCTCTGCCCATCCTGGTGCCTCCTCTGGCCCGGCTCCAGCAGCTCCAGGCCCTTCCTGTGCTGGGCCCAGGGCTGGGGCAGCTCTGCAGGTGTGGTCTCACCTGAGAAGGGCAGAGGGGCAGAATCCCTTCCCCTGCTGCCCACGCTGGGGCTCAGCCCAGGACATGTTTGGCTTTCTGGGCTTCCAGCACACCAAAAAAACCTACCTGCGTGCACGGCCCTTCAGCAGAAATATTCCACTTGGTTGAAACACAATTTTCTGGTGCTATTTGGATATACATGAGTCACTGAGAACAGGGAGAAAATTGTTGCAAACCCAGCTAAAAGTGTCAGGTTTTCCTAGCCACCAGTGTTGCTTCTTAGCTGGTGTGTAAAGAGGGTCTTTGAAAAATAACTTTTCTCAGCTTGGCTTTTTTACTGCAAATAAGGCTTTCCACAACAGCTATTGTTGTCAAGCTCCGTTCAGGCACACTCTCCCTCTTCTTTCATTTTGCTTTATGATCTGATGCTACTCAACATCTGCTGGTCTCAAATGTATACAGATGTCCCAAAATCACTTCAATTGTCCTGTTGCTTGTCGTCTTGAGTTTATGAACTACTAAGCCCTCATAAGCAAATGCATACTCTTTTTTGAATGGCCACCAAAACGGTGCACCATCCCCTTTTTTTGTTTTTGGTTATGAGCCCACATATTCTACTTTGGTGAGTATCAACACTCTAATCACTGTTAAAAGATTAGCAATCTTACCTTTGGAAATGACTGAGCTATTTTGCATTTAATAAAGAATAAAAATCATATAAATTAAATTGAGGCAGATAATCATCAAAGAAAATTATGGAATAAGTAGGGTTGGGCTTGGCAAACTTATAAACAACAAGACTTAATAACAAAAGTTTAATAGTATTGGGTTCCACTAATCATGTCTATTGCCTGTCCACACACGTGCTGTTGAATGGATATATTGGCATGGTATGTAACAATACTATATAAAAACCTACTACTTGCACACATGTTAAAAGACATAATAATTTCAAGTATTTGCTTTATCAGCACTTTCCAGTTGTGAAGCACCATTTGCAGCAGTCTACTCTTCTCAGGGACCATCTTTCAGGAAATAATCTGGTAATCTGGTACAAATAACATTATGTTCTTGTGCCAAAACATCCCTTGTGCACAAGAATATTTGCATTTTGCAAAGAAATAATGGGGACTCAAGTCTGATTTTCCTTTTTCAAAACTCTTATTGCTCTCTCCTGCTGCTGTGACTGCTTTGGACTGACTCCAAACCACTGACTCTTCTTTCAAATGTACTGTTAATATGCTATTATGTTAAACAGGCTGATAGAATAAAATGGAAATGAACATGTGCAGAAGTCATTTAGGTCAAATGAAGTAACATGCTTTCAAAATATTAGCCAAAATTTTAGCATAAAACTTTGATGAGGCCGAGAAATCCTCTATTGAGCGGGAGCGTGGAATTAGCCCTTGTACAGACCATGTTTAGAACCTTATGATACTGTTTAATTCTACGGTTCCCCAAGGGCTACTTATAACCAAATTAAAGGGCGTCTTGTGCATGTTCTGGACACTGATTACGGGACCACAGACTGAAGCTGAAGACAGCTCTACAGCCACTAAGTATGCAAGTAGAGACACCCCTTAATTCAATTATATGTACCCTCGGGGATCTTGGTAATTATAATAAGAAGACATTTTGCAATTTATCCAAGGCCAGAGTTAGTGCTGGTGTGGTTTTCTCTAGTGGGTTTTTTTTCCCCCTCCTCTTTTTTTTTTTTGTTTTTTTTTGTTTATTTGTTTGCTTGTGGGTTTTTTTGTGTATGTGTCTGTGAAGAAGGTATTTTCTCAGCCTCAGAAGATTCAGCAATTCACCTGTGTCTGCTTTTTCTTGAGATTTTCACTGGATTGTGGTTGCCCTGCAGAAATGTCTCGAAATGCCTGTGGTTACTGGAGTGCTGTACTTGAGAGCATTCATGAGCTCGGGTCTTGGTTCTCCCTGGTTTAAGAGAATAAATTCCTGGGACTGCAGCCGTGCTGGACAGCCCTATCATTTGGAGTCTGCTGTAGGTTGTCAGCAAGTCTCTACCAGCCTGGAGGTCTTGGAATGCAGTAGCTGAAATGGCATCCTGGTATTCAGGACGTCCCTGAATGGTCTGTCAGGCTGCCACAGTGTGCAGTAGGGGAAGGAGGGTTCTGTCTGTATTTCCCCATTTCTCTTCAGAGGATTTTGTGCCGTGTGAGTATAAATCAGTACAACTCCTTTGACTCTGGCAGACATCTGCCAGTGTGTACCATCTGAAGATTTGGCTTAGCCAGTAAATCAGGTTTTTGAAACAAATATGTACATCCTAGTGCAGTGGCTGGTCATACAGATCCTTATTTTCCTCCCCGATGTGAGATAGCAGATGTTCCTTCGGATGATTATCAATACCTCTAGGACCAGAGGCACTGTCACGCATTTTCAGTGGTTACCTCTGGTAGGCTGTTGTGTCAACCACTGTTTGCACTCCCTTTTCACCGTCAGTGGAGCACATATGTTGGTGTGCATGTTCAGTGTCCAGTCGAAGCTAAGTAATCCACTTTGCACACCATAACACAGATTTCACTGGTTTCAAGCCAAGAAGTTTACCCATTTTTTGGTTCACCAGAGTGAGCTAAAAAATTATTTTCTTCATATTCCCCAGGCTGGCCTATAGCAGTGGAAATTCCCATCTCACTGTAGCTTGCAACAGGTGGTTTATGCCAGCTGAGGGCCTGGTCCTGCTGGGTTGCTCTCAGCTGTGGGACTGGTACCAGCAGGACACGTGGCCTCTTTGTGCTCTCTCATTTCTCCCTTTGCTCAGACAGTGGGCAGTGTCCAGAGCAGAGAAAATGGGGAAAATACTTGGATGTAACAATTATATTCAGTCTACAGAAGGGTGGCCCTGGGTGATATTGCAAAATTAATCTCATGCACACCTTGATGGGAGCCAATCACCCATGGTGCTGTTTGGCCCTTAGGTCCAGGTGCTCTTGAGTGCTCTTACCTCTTAAAGACACGATGAGTCATTAAGGATGGAAGTGCAAAGATCTGAGTGGGTGATAAGTTGTGGCTGTCCTGGAGCCGTGCTTCTGTCACCTGTGATTTCAGTGTGATTATGCAGGCACTAAGGTATTATTCAACCCAAATTAAACTGGCAGACCATGTGCTAAGAGTGTGAAAAACTCTAAAGTACTCATTGTATTGTGGAAGCTGGTGCCCAAGAGGCTTCGTAGCCTACAGTGCTGTGCAGAAAGCAGCAGGAATTATAACAGTAATATAAGAAAGCACGCTGCTTACCGGTACTGCAAACTTAAGTTTCTAAACAACTTTCTCTGCTCTAGTTCTCCCTAGACTTGTGCGATACGTTGTCTACAAGGAAAAAGGCCTTCCCTAGAAGTAATGTCTGGAGGAACAATAGACTCTCAGAGCTGTCAGATTTAATGACAGAGTGGGACAAAGGAAATTTTTTGAGTGGTGTAAATCCATGGAGAATGACCAGAAAATAAACAGTCCAAAAGAATTCAGAAAACATCAAGCATTTATACAAACCAAAAGCAACTTTCAACTATTCTTGAGAAGTTTTCCCTTCGTCTGTTGAAGGTGGCGACCATAAAGAGAAGCAGGTTGGTTGCTCTGGTTCATGAGCTGTCCCTTCCCATCTGTGCCTGCAGTGAAATACAACTGGGGAACGCTACTGAAGGACACAGAGTGAGCTCTGTGCAGGACCTGGGAAGGAGGGTTGTCAGAAGTGTCAACACGTGCTTTCCTTGCTCTTCCTTTCTGCCTTAGGCAACTGGTCCACTTTCCTCTCATGGACACACTGCAGAGTCAGGGGGATTTGCAGGCTAATCTGGTACGTCTGTTCTTACACTGACAAAAAACCTGAGAGAGTGGCTTAAAAATCTCGTCTTTTGGGTGGAACAAATCAAGATTTCTTGGGGGGGAAAAAAAATTGCATGGAAAGCATTAGAGCTGTAGCCTGGAGAAATAAAAAGACCAACATTAAGAGAAGGTCCCACCAAAACACTTTGCAAGCCCTCAGGCAGATCATGGCTTTTCCTGGCATTCAGTCCAAAAATGCATTCCACCCACTAGGAGTTTATTGTGCCATATGTTCCCCTTGGCATGTCTCTCTTTCTCTGAATAAAATTAACTTCTATAACTGGCAACTGATAAATTCTGGTGAACACTCCAGGCCTCCTCTCAGTAAAGCCCACCTGGAAAACATCAGGTTGCCATCTTCAAACCCATAGATTTCCTGCTTGCTACTGTGAACCAAAGCAGATCTTTTCCTCTCTTTTTAACCCCCCATCTAACTCCCTGCTGATCACAGGCATAGTTCCTCGCAGGGATGTGGAGCTTGATCAAACACACAGCACATGAAAGGTACACTGGGTGCATGGTCTTGTAGTAAAAACAAGCCAATGCTCATGCCAAATGCACATTTTATGACAAGGCAACATTTCTGCAAGAGCCTTTATGTACTCAGGAGGATGAAAATAAAATTCAACCCAACCATGAGGATTTTCCTGCAGCAGTGGTGTGTTTCCTTGGCATGAAAGCAGAATAGGTTTCTTTGTACCATTACGATTCTTTAGAAAAGAGAGGAAGTTCCCACTCCTTCTGGAAGGTTCTCTACAAAGCCTGCTGGCATGGAGGTGTCTTTAAATGATATTTCAGGTCTGGTTACCATGTAGACAATGAAGCAAGATTTAGCATTGCAAATTCAAAGATTTAACTATTGGAGACCTTATTGTCTCTGCTTTCATTAAAAGAAAAAAAGAAAGTCTGTTTCTAGTCCTAGTGGTTGTAAAAATTCGAAAATTTGACCTCTTCAGGCCTTCACATCAGAAAGCGAATGAAGAATAAAAAAATATGCTTAAAATTATTCAGGCCTTCGGGTGGGCTCTCTCATGAATTTTGGATACCTCAAAGATGATGACATATTTTGGTTTTCTAGCTCCCCACTGAGTAAGCATAGCTCAACTCAGTTGCAGGCTGATTACTTGGCAGTTTTCATAGTTCTCAGTTTGGCAACCGGTGAGGGGTTAGAGACAAGCCACAACTGATAAAACAGGATTTTCTCTGTAAGGACGGCAATTAGTTTGGCAGGATTTGTCTCACATGGACTGTGCTAAGCTGAACTAGCTTTCTCCTGGTGTGGACTAAGAGACATTTGCCTCAGCTCAGCAGATGGGAAGTCACCTGCTGAAGCATGGAAACTTGAGGGCAGAGCAGCACTTCTGGGGAAAATAGGGATGTCTTGTGTGAGATACCTTCCACTGAGGACATTGTATGGGAAGAAAAAACAATGGAGATATTTTTTCATAGGGAATGGGATGGAGAGAGGAGAGGAGAAAGGAAAAGTAGGAGAACGGAGAAAAAGGAGAAAGGAGAAAGAAGAAAGGATAAAGGAGAAAAAGGACAAAGGAGAAAGAAGAAAGGAGAAAGGAGAAAAAGGAGAAAGGAGAAAGATCCCCATTACTTTGTTTTACAGAATTTGAAGGGCAACCCGGATTTGAAACTGTTGGAATTTCAACATTTTTTTCTCCTATGGCACAGTAAGACTGTTTGTCCTCCCTGTTGATTACAGGTCATCCATTTCAGCTTTCTTCTTAGAGGAAAACTATAATATTGGTAACACGACATCCACGCTGTTACACTGTAATCATAATAGTATGTTAATCCTTATAATTACCATGGAAGCAATGCATATTTGACCATAATTATCTGTATCTCACGTAATCATCTAAAATTTGTGTTATTTTGATTCTGCTGATTGATATGTCATTTTGGAGCCAGTTGTGGACATTATAACACTGTCTCTTGATGGCTACACAGAAGATTTTGGATTAGGTACCTCCAGGCTGAATATGAGGCCAAGTCCTAAGCTGACAGATGTCAACACAGTTTCACCTAAGTCATAGCTGGGTGTCTGCTGGTGGCATGTGCTTTTTCCTGCTTCTTCCCAAAAACACATGAAAAAATTGCCAAGTGCAGGGAAGGACAGGCAAAGAGATCTGTGAAAAGGCTGAGGAACAGACAGACTGTGGGAGAGTGTGAGGGTTGTGCATTTTCCCGTTATGCACTTTTGATGGATTTTTAGAAGAGAAAAGAACACGGGCTTAGGGGAAAGAGAGGTTTCACCAAGGAATATCTGAGATAATCTCTGTTATTTCTCTATAAACATATTAATGGTGATCTTCCACTGTCAGTTACTGAGGGTAATACAAGAAAAATCATGTGTATAAACAGTTCCTCCTCAGACTAGAAGCAAGAAGTGGCTGATGAACCCCAGATGCAACAAACACAAAACAAATGACTGAATGTGAAGGGTTAAGATTTGCAGAGGGTCAGGGCGACAGGAAGTGGAATAAAGTGGATTTTGGCCATTTCAGTGCGTTACAGTGGGTGCTGCTTGCACTTATGTCGTAGAGGAGATCAGAAATGTACAGGCTCTCCCATTGTCTTCCTTCCTCCCATTTATGTCAAAACTGCTCCTGTCCCTTTCAGAAGTACAATTAATCCTTGGAAATCATTGGAGCAGAAAATTATGCAAATTAATTTTCAAATTTGAAAAAGGATTAAGAATGGAGAGGAGTAAAAGTAAAGGACTAAATTTTGGTCTTGCACACCGTGCTTTCTTCTCGCTGCGTGTCTGACAAACACATGGCTCTGGCTTGTGAATATTACGCCACTGTGAGGGATCTTTACAGATTAATCTATGTCTTCTGCACAACAGTAGCAGCAGATATTCACAGATCCCATACTAGTAGTTTTCATGGAACTATTCCTTCATGCCATGGATTGCTGGGGCTTTCCTAAATGAATGTGGTAGCTGTGATAATTTTCAGGCTGGTTTAAAAATGAGAAGTGTCACAGTGGTGAAGCAAAGCTGTTTCTGCTCCCTTGGAACTGGAGTCTGCTGTGACCATTTTCCCTGTACTGCCAAGGTTAAAGTCACAACAACGTTAGAAATTAGTCATGGGCAGGCTCAAAGGCATTTTATTCGTGGGAAAGGTCATTTACTATGAATGTAAGTGATGTAAACAGTGGATGGTGACATGTTATGCTTCTTCTCCTTTTTTTTTTTCCCCCTATGAGTACCCATTGCTATTACAGACCAAGGGCTTAAACATGTATATCATTTTTCTTTCTCATTTTCCTTCTCCTGGTGTTTCTGCCTGTCTTTGGATTTTAAGAACAAAACAGTACCAGTTTTTTTTGTGGATTCCAAACCTGTTCACAGATTGCTCCATTCCCCTGCCTTGGCAGTCATCATACCATGTTTGTGCTGGTTTTTCACAGTGCTAAGCCTCACCTGTCACTTTCATCTGCTAACAAGGTTTCCATAACAAGCAACAGAGTGCTGTGGAAGATGCATGCATTGCTTCCTCTCACTGTCATTCCTTCTCCTGACTGCTCATACCAGGTAGAACACTCATCCTGGCCACTTATATCCTTCTCCCTTCTGAATTTTCATCTCCCAAACTAGAGCACTTTCACCCACAGGACAGAAGCAGGAGTTTGATGGGAGGCAATGGGATTCATCTGCTGTCAATAGCTGTGGTTATGCATCACCCTGCTGCTCCCAAGCTGTCCTTTTAACCCTTTCACATCCTCTGTCAGATTCCTAGATGCTATCATACGTCTCTGGACGATTGAGAGGAGGATCATGAAATAAAAATAAAGGAAGAATTAAGCATGGTTGAACATCAGGTGACTGCCCAGGTGGCTTCAGAAGTAACTGGCATTTCAACATTCATTGGCTCTTCTTCAGAGAACCTGGATCTGTGTTCACATCTCTAAACACTCCCCCAGATTATCTCAGACTGTCTTTCTAGAAGAAGCAGCCTTTCCTGAAGGCATCAGACCAAGCTATTCAGAAAGGTTGTAGTATGCCTATCACATGTGTCCTGTCACCAAGAAATTATCTCAGCTAAGATCTACATTTGCACTGCACCGAAATCTTCAAGGTAATTTTTCATCATTAAGTGATACCATAAATATGAGAATTTCATGGGTTTGAATTCAGAAGTTGGTGAAAGTCTCCTACATTATTTTTACTTTTCATTAGGGTGTATAATTTTTAATATTGCTGGTGAATGAAAATTCTGTTCATTGTTTAAATAAGAACCCAAGTTGAGTACAAGGGCTTCATTTTGAAAAAGTGAATTGTCAGTGAGGCAGAGAATAAATGATAAATATGTAAATTTTGTGTTTCTGTTTTTCTTATTATTATCTCTTTGCAAAACTTTTACTAGAAGGGAGATTATGCAAAAAACAGTTTAATGTCTGTGTTACTTGGTGGTGTTTAAGCTAAGATATATGTGCATCAGTCATTTTTATATTCATCTGCTTCATACTTAACAATCACCTCTGCTGAAATTATAGGAAAAAACATTGCTGTAACATAATATTATACTCTGCTCTGCCAGGTCAATATAGTATTTCCCAATCTGCCAAACAGATATTGCAATAACATTTTCTTGTGATACCATGCTGATCAGAGATATTTCTGCTTTATTATGCTTCTCCAAGTCCAAAACAATAACCAATTTTACTAGAAGAAATATCTACCTCCCTGTGAACAGGGAACAAGTTAGTGATGTAAAAGTGCCTCCTTCACTTGAGATATAGAAATAGTAAATCACAGTAATGAAATCTATGCTTTCTTGTCAAATAGGGGTGAAAAGTCAGACTCCAGCAAGCCTAATACTCTTGTTAGTGCCTCTGTGTAGCCACAAGTTGGTCTCCCTCAGTGGGCCAGGTCAGTCCAGATGAGCTGTGTGCAAAGCATTTACTGACTTTGGAAACTTTTTAAAAAAGCTTAGGAGATACCTGATTAAAAGTCTGGACTTGCTGAAATGTGAGCTCAGCTTTGCTTCTACCAACATCAGCCACCTTGCTGCCTATAATTGTATTTTACTACAAGATTTAATTGAGGATGGAGGATTTGGTTCCAGAGGAAGAGGGGAGCCAAAATTGCACATTTTGGAAGTTCCTTCGATTTTTGAGTTTTGAAATCTAGAAAAACTAATTGCTCTCCAAAGACATTTGGAGAAAAAGCACAGTTTTCACAGTGTGTTTGAACTCAGGAAACTGAATACATTTTCCTCCTCCTGGCCTAGAAGATTTGACTGGAATACATTTTTATTTTTTTTCCCAAGTGGTTCCTCTGCTCAAAGCATGGCTTTGTTTTGTACTTTCTTACTTAATTTCAACTATTTCAGTTGATTTGTTTTCAGCTGGTGCCTTGTTGTTCTGGTTGGGAAGGGAGTATCCAGCCACAGCTTGAAAAGAGGAAGATTATAGATTGCTTTGAAAGGGTGGACTAAAGAATGCCAGTCTGGAATTTCTCATGTCCATCACTCAGGAGGCAAAGATTGTCTCCGCAGCTTAGAATTGTGATTCAGGTCACATAATTTGAATTTAGTTCTACTGACATTATGATTACATAAGATGATGTTCTCTGAAGTAAGGCTTTCTCCTCTCTTCAGCCTGTTTCTGGTTATAAGGTGTTCACTTGAAACAGGAAAACAATTTCAGGAAGCTTCCTTTGCACGTACACTGGTAAGATAGCAAGCAAGCAATCTTGTGGAAGAGGAAGGAAAGAAAGAGGTATTTTATAAGAAAGAGTCATTATAGCTGGGTTTATCTTGGAAAGGGTGGTAGTCATTAGAGAATATAAAATGAGAATGGTTGGTAATATTCTTCCAAATAATATCAATTTTCTGTTTCTCTGCTTCTGTCCTTTACTTCATCTTCTCTTTCACCCAGTTGAAAAGTCTCAGTTGTTTCCATTTCACCCCATATCATCACTGATTGAGTTTTCCATTACTTCTTTTCCATTCTCTTTATTCCCCTTTTGTCTCCTTGGATTGCCTTTGGCATTTTTAGCTGTCACTCTAATTTTTCATTTGTGTGCTCCAGCACACAAACACAGGCTCCTGTGCCTACACACACACTAAGGAGCAGCCACAAACTCACTCACTTGCTCCCTCTCTCCCTGGTAGAGGACAAGGATTCCTCTCTTGGTGGATTTCTGGTTACACAAGTGACTCACACGGAGTCTGGGGGTTAGTTTGACACTGCTCTTTCTCATTTTGTCCTATTTAACCCTAACCGTGTCCTGGCAGAGGTTTTGGTTCTCCTCTTGTTTTATCAAGATGAAGCTGATTTTTTTGCCTCACTTTTCCCTCTGGTTTTCTATACATTATTTTACTAAACTGCTAAAAATGAGAGACATTTTAATGGACCACTGAAGAATGTAAATGCTGTAAAGGTGTGAAAGAACATTGTTGCTCTGATATTGCAGGTCAGCACCTACTCTCTCACCTTCTTTTTGACTGAGGGTGAGCAGACAAGACATGCAGAAAAATACATGTACCTGCTCAGACACACTTCTTTCTTCTCTCAGAATATATAGCTTACTATTATCTCTATGCCACTGGAAAGAGGAGGGGGTAATATCTGTAAATTGCTAGAAGTGTGATTACTTCTAAATAACCATGACTGTGTCATACCTGATGGCTGAAATAATCCTGGTACTTGGTTTTCCTCATTGCTTTATAACTGTGGATAATGTCTTGAATTAAGCCTTGAAGGAATATAGGCATGTTTCACAGTTCAGACAGGACACATTTCTTCATAGAAAGACTAGGATTAGATTTGATTTTTAAGTGCATATAGACACACAGACTGTGGTGAGGCACTGGCACAGGGTGCCCCAAGAAGTTGTGGGTGCTGGAGATGTTTGAGGCCAGGCTGGAAGGGGCTCTGAGCAACCTGGTCTAGTGGAAGGTGTCCCTGCCCATGGCATGGGGGGTGGAATGAGGTGTTCTCTAAGGTCCCTTCCAACCCAAAACCATTCTGTGTTTCTATGATTGTATTCATATATGCTGGATCTTTTTGCAACCAGAGCTGTTCTTCAGCAGGTTAAAGGGTGCCTGGCCTGAAAGTTGCTCCAAAAGCCCAATTGCAATAGTATTTTTCCAAGCTGCACATTCACCAAAGGCCTGTTTCCTCAAATGATTAGAAAACTTCCTTTGCTTTTAAACTGTTCTTTCCCAGTGACCCCTTCCCAAAAGAAACTCCCTGCATTACTGTGCTTTCTGGCTTGGTGACCTCAGTAATAGAAGATGTCCTTGGGAAATGCTTTAGGCAGTATATTTGTGTGAAATTCCTATGCAAAAATCTGTGGGGCTGGCTGGCCTGCTTCACCAGGCTGGGTCTGTTCCTGCGCTGAAGGCAGAAAGGAAGGGCCATTTGTTTCCTCGCTGCTTCAGCAAAGTGTATTTTATTGCTCTCTGTTATCTACTTAGTATGCACTTACAAAGCTCTTTGGGTGACTAAGTTGTTTGCATAACACTCTATATTTTTGGCAATAATTCTCCCCTGCAGAAGAGATGTGTGTGAACGCCTGCCCGTGGCTACCAGCGGGCTACAGCGCACACGTTCCGGCCACGGGAGGAGAGTGAGCCTGCTGGCCAAGTGAAAATTTCTACCACATTGTTCTCTCCTGGCAGTTTTTAGGTGTGAGAGGACTGTGTGGCTCCTGTGCACTCCCGGAGCTCAGGGGTGTGTGATGCCGCCAGCCTCGGTATCCAAGGGCTTTTGCAAACAGTTCTCAAAGCAGCACAAATTCCTCATCAGACGAAGAAAAATCCCAACTCCTCCCTGAACCGCAGTCGCTGCTGGATCAGGAATCTTGTTAGGTTTGTAGCGTTTGGATTAGCGAGATCCTTTATTAACTGGGACCAAAAACCTCCTCTGAATGGCTAAATCCTGAATTACTGAGCCTTATTCTCCTGGTCTCCAGGAAAGGTCATTGGTGTAGGCCTCCTTGCATCTTCAGTAAAAATGTGTCACTGTGGGTGGTCACTCTCTCAGCTACTGTGCACCAGCTTTGTGGAAGTCATGGCCTATTGACACTGAGAACATCTCTACCTTCCCTTTGTAGGAATCTGAATTTAAGCCATGCCGCATTTGTGTA
Organism: Atrichornis clamosus; assembly: GCA_013400975.1. NCBI lineage: Eukaryota > Metazoa > Chordata > Aves > Passeriformes > Menuridae > Atrichornis > Atrichornis clamosus. The sequence goes on from WBMZ01014488.1 coordinate 171,130, forward strand.
GCCAGTTAAAGGTTTAACTAGTTATTCACCCCGTAGGATGAATAAAATTAAAATTACAAGTTTACCGGGAGTAATTCGATTACTTTAACTTGAGAAAGGACTGTCAAGGTTAGGATGCCTACGCTGTACTACACTGATGTATTTGTTAATAAACACACATAAGATAATAGATCTAAAACCCAAACACTTTGATCATGATAATAGTATTTCCTGATATACACGGTGTGATGATGGCTTGGGACTAAATTAAAACATTTTCAGTTGTTTTCAACTTAGTTGAATCAAAGAACTTAATCCCTCAGATATTTTGCAATTAATTTTGCAAGACAGGTAAACTTTCAGCAGTTTGTTTTGCGTTAGTGGACACAACACAATTCTTTCATACTTCGACAAGGAAAGTAGATAAGCATCAACAGGCAGACATGAATAGCCATGAATTTAACATGTTTTAAAAAGTTAATTTCTGGTGGTGCTCTGTCCTATAAACTTTGCATCTTCATTGAACTGTGCAGGTAGTAGGAATCCTTTTATTTATCACGCCATGAAACGATGTTTTGTGCAAATATTGGTGAAAGCAAAATTGAGATTTTTTAAAATGGCCATGGTTGCATTTTTCTATCTTTGGTGACTGTTGGTAGGAGGAGACAATTCAGGGTGTGTGGAATAAAGTAAACTTAGGGTGAACACAAGTGATTTAGATCAGCATTCTTCGTGCAGCTGTGTACGCCAGCCATGTAGTGCATCCTGCCGCTTTATTGCACAGGGCACAGAGGACTCCTGTGTTCTGAATAACTTTATCCAGGAATCTCTGGCTGGGGCTAATGTGGCACACTGAAAGGAGCATTAATAAACTAAAGGAGTAGTCTTCATGGCCTTGTTTAGACAGCGGCAGAAGAACCACAACATTTCACTGACCAGCTCTTCCTCCTCTATCATCAGGAAGTGCTCTCACTTCACTGGGACCAGTGGGCTGCAAGCAGCTGATGCACAGGGGCGGTGCTGAGAAGCACATTTCTGTTCATCCCGGTCTCCCTGGTGAGGTGTACGCCTCTTTTGAAACTTAAACCGCCCACTGAAGGTGTGCACAGAGTCCCCGGAGCTGGGCAGGTCTCACAGGGAGTCGGCAGGTCCTAAAGAGGTTAAAAACTGCGACGGCACAGCCCGGCTGCCCACGTTGCTACACACACACACCCACACACACACCCACTCACAGCTCGGAGCAGCCTCCCCGACACAGCAAATCACACCCATGCAAATCTCTGGGGACACGGCTTCGCTGCACTGTCAGGGAGTTCGGGGAGAGGGTTGGCTTGGGCAACCGGGGGCTGCAGTGGCACCTCGCTGGTGACATTTAGTCACCTGTCTTGGTGGAGGCGACGGTCTGCAGGGAGCGTGAGTGGATCAAGGGGAGGTGATGTGCCAACAGCAGGAGTTGCCGCTTGTGCCTGCTATGGTAGCTGTTGCCTATTTCTTCCAAATACGAGTTTCTTTAGTTTTCCTCTCTGTCCTCTTCGGATACACTTCTTCCTTCTTCATCTCACTTCTTCCTTTGAGGAGCAATGTTCCTTTCCCCTCCTACCCTCCCGGTTTGTTAGTTGCCTTTCCTATTATTCTGCAAATACATGCAAACACCAAGGGACTTCGAGCAGATTCAAACGGGTACCTCTGTCTAGCCCCAGAACCAAGCTGAGTTTTGAGTATTCTCTTCCACTTTGTTCTGGTTTATTGTATCTCTTCCTTCTGCATTGCTTTAAATTGTTCACTGAGGAATTCCAAGTCTTTATTTAATGATTTAGCAGAGCTTCTCTCTGAACTCACAGTAAATTTCACTGAGCATCTGTTTGTGAGTTTGAATTTTGTCTTGCTCTGAATTCTTTCACTTGAAGTGCATGGTTTTATAGCAGTCTTAGATTCATTTAATCTTGTGTAACACATGAATGATCCCACTCATTCTAAAGGCCACATGCTTGATTTGGTAATTACTATGGGTCTGTCTCTGACTAGTTTGGTTTTGTCTCTGTTTCTTGTCTGTTAATTATTTCATGAGATCTTGCTGTATCTTATCTCTCATCTCCAGTTCATACTGTTATTTATTGTTCTCCTTTTTAATCCTGAATTCTATAGAAGTAGTTCTGGTTTCATTCTTTTTTTCTTTTAAGGCCAAAGCCATGTTTAGTTTATCAGTTTTCATTCCTAAAAGGCCATCAGACACATTTTCCTTTCACACACTAGGTCTGTGCTCTTCCAAGACCATCACTAAGCTCTGGTAGCCTGGTGATTTTGTAAGTCAAAATGTCAAGGCAATGACCAGGTAGGTGTTAGACAAGCTTATGAGAAAGCATGAACTTTACTGGCTCTAATTGTTCAGAAATCCTCTCTTCAAGCTCTCTCTCCTCTACAAAAAAAAAAAAAAAAAAAAAATAGAGATCTCTCCCCCCCCAGCCTGTGGTTGCTTTCAGAATCATTTGACCTGGTTTTGTGGGTGTGTGTGTGTGTGCATGTGCGGAAATAAGTTAGGACGTTCCCTCTACAGCCATTTAGCAGGCCCACAGGCCTAAAGTACAGGGCCATCTCCAAGTGTCCTGAATTCCCTCCGTGTCCCAGCCCCTGGCAACAGAGAAAGCTAAACATTTCTGAAAAATTATTCAGAAGGTATGAGCAGAGCCTGCCTTGGGATGTGCATGTAGCTGGAATTGTAGACAGCTTGCAAAGGGCTCTTCCTTCTGCTTCTTCTCTTTCCTTCCTTCCTTCCTTCTCTTCCTTCCTTTTTTTCTTTTTTTTCTTTTCTTTTTCTTTCTTTCTTTTTTTCTTTCTTTTTTTTTTTTTTTTTTTTTTTTTTTTGTTTTTTTTTTTTTTTTTTCTTTTTTTTTTTTTTTTTAAATTTATTATATAAGTATTAAATAAAAAATAAAAAAAAGAAAAANTTCTTTCTTTCTTTCTTTCTTCCTTTCTTTTTCTTTCTTTCTCTCTTTCTTTTTCTTTCTTTCTTTCTCTCTTCTCTCTTTCGCTCTCTCTATCTCTCTCTCTTTCTCTCTCTTTTCCTCTTCTTCTTTCTCTCTCTCTTTCTTTCCCTCTTTTTTTCTTTTTCTCTCTCTTTTCCCCTCTCCCTCACTCCCCCTCCTTCCTTTCCAAACCTGAGACTCAAGGATGCTCTTGTTCTGTCAGAAGTCAGAGTACATATGGAAGAGCTCTATATATGGCCAGGAAGACAATAAATTTGTTGAGTTGACAGCAGTGTAGCGCTGGAAAGACAGCTCAGATTTTGTAGCTTAACAAAGCCTGCAGAGCTAACCAAGGTTGCTGGGAGAGTGTAATATTCCTGAGGAGCTCCTTCTGATCCCTGCCCCACCTCTCAGGAGATGCTGCCCTGAATTCTGGGTTATTCTGCTTTGTGCCTGTGCTCTGTGCATCAAGATGTGTGATATTCAGGGCAGTGAAATAGACCATCATTTCTAGGAAACGAAATGTCTGCTGTGGCAGAATGAGTTTTGAAGTCCCGAGCATGTAATTTTGTCTCGAGCAAAGTGATCTCTGAAATATACAAGGGTAGCACGAACTACATGACAACTAGGACTAAAAGACCTTATTTTGGAATTGGAAAAGCTTTTCATCCAGAGGCTGTGAGGGAGGATGAAGTCTGTGATAGGATGATTCAAGTGCAAGTGAAAAACTGGACCATCTCTAACAAAGGTCTTAATTTGAGATACGTTGAATCTCCAAAATTAAAATTAGGAGAACATAAAAATAATAGCAAATCTTGCGTGTCAAGATTTTTGATCAAACTGGCAGCCTTTGATTTTGCTGAGACTACTTCATGTAGTTGTCTAATATTTAGTGAAATGACTTACATTTTAAAATTATTTCTTGATTCAAAGCAAAATAGAGCTGCAAAGAAAATAGTTAACTTCTGTTGGTTTTTGTTCCTTTCTTCCACTCCCTCTTCCCCCTCCTTGACAGAGGAGATAAACAAGGAAACCAAATTATATTTATTTTAATTTCTTCTGATTTGAAAGGAAGTGAATATTGTTTCCAATTGATGAGAAAGACTTTTTAGCATGAATCATTTAACTGAAAAAAATCACCACATTAAAATATTAATATATTAGCATATTTTCAGATGCAGATTTTCCAACTGAACATCTTTCAACAGTCCTGCTCAGATCATAACTTTTCCAATGCCTTCAGAATTTTGGGAAGTCTTGGGGGAACAGCTGCTCACACTGTCCAATTCCACAGTCAAAAATTGTAAAGTCAGCTCTGAGATGGCCAAGCCCAAACTCTCTCATGACCTACCTGAAAACAGAACTCATGATGAGGGCTTGGCTCCTTGCTGGGTTGGGGTATAATTGATAAAGAATGAAGTTAAATAACATGTAGAGGCAAATTCTTCTACCCGGAAAACTCCTGACAAGGCTGTGTCCAGGGATATTAACAGTGGTAATTATGTGAAATAAATTATCTGAAGCAGTAGACAGGCACATGAAGAGAGAGGCAGAGGAAAAGAGGCCCTTCCAAGAAAAAGCCCTGGTACCCGCTCCCACACTTACCTCACTGCAGGTCAAGTGAGACACTTCCCTCCAGCAGCACGTCATGTTCTCGGACAAAACAAGTCCTCAACTTCCCAAGGTCACCGGGATTGTTTTGTGTTTTGTGCAGGGAGCTTGAATGGGTGGGAAGTTGACTTGTGATGATCTCGTTAAGTAACAGCTCAGGGTTGCAGAATGTCCTGTGGTCTACATCAGAATTTGGAAAGTCCTTCAAGGACCTTCCTGGTCGTCTGGGAAGACTGTCAAGATGCAGTTTTCAAGGCTCTTGTCAGACGCAAATTAGGGCTGGTCTGAGTGTGCTTGCCTGCCTGCCCAAAGCAATGCACTACTAAAATAGATTTTATGTATCTCTTCAATACTTGTCTCCAGAAATAATTACCGAGGAAGTTTGAAATATCTCTTGCCGTGGTTTTAGACCACGGTGGGAGTTCCTAGGGTAGGCAGGAAAGAAAATTTGTAGGGGGTTGGGATTCACCTTCTTCTTTTAATGTTTTCTTCAGTAGTTTTGTTCACCTTTGAGTGTGGCTGAATGCTCAGAACTAGAACAAAATCCTCAGAACTAGAACAAAATAATTCTTTCTGCTCCTTGCTGTGTGTGGAAACTCCTCTAGGAGTGTTTTCCCAAAGAAGCAGTCTGGCAGCCTGTGAGAAGAGCACAAGCCCTGCTCCCCGCTCCTGCACTCCTACCTCACTTCATGTCACGTGAGACACTTCCCTCCAGCAGCACATCATGTTCTAGGAGAAAACAAGTCCTCAACTTCTCAAGGTCACTGGTATTGTTTTGTGTCTTGCACGGGGAGCTGGTTCCTGCAATCAGACTTCCTTGATGTCCTTCTCTCATTGAGGGAATCAAAGAAGTCCATTCGTGAAAGGCTGACAAGCCCTGGCATACTTGGAGAGACCAAACAAAGGTTAGTGTGGGTGGATATCATGAGTCATTTCTATGACTAAGACGCTGGTATAAACTACCCCTTCCTGGTAATTTAAATTTATTAAGGTCATAGGCTGTCTAATGAATCAGTGTGTCTAAGCGAATCCAAGTGTGATGCTCCTGATGTTAAACACACCAAAAAGAAAAAAAAAAGTAAATCAGGTGAAGGTAAAGATTTAGTTCTCTGTGATCTAATTCAGCATGAGGCCTTTATTCCTGCATGTGCTATCAAAATGCGGTTAGCTGGTACTGCTGACGTGGTGCTTCTGTTTCCTGCTATTTCCTGTTATTGATGCTGGACTTGGACAGTCAGCACTTACTACAAGCCACTAAAATGCCTTGTATGGTCTCTGAAAGGACTTTTCTGGCCAGAGTCAGAATGGAGGAGATTCCTCCGTTTTCGTGGTTCGGAAGAGCTTTGACTCTCTAACCCCAAACTGCTTGAGCTATTTCTGTCCTTATTAGCAGGAGTTTAATTAACAGCAGGGAATTTAGTGGTTTAACTTTGAATGCCGTGCATTGGTTGTGGGCAGTGAAAGCTGTACCTGAATGCAAAAGAAAGTTTCACGCACAAAATATCAGCAGATACCAAGCACTGGTGCAGTGGACACCGTTTGCTTTTAGGAGACTGCAGACCCTGAATCCTTAGTAATGGACAATTGTGGTCCTTAAGAGCTCAGCACTGGTGGTAACTGGTGGAGCAAGGAGAGGAAACACGAAATACGTCCTGCCAGACCCTTTTTTGCGTTCTCACCCAAGTCACAGCTCAGTCCTGACCTCTGACAGCCCTCTTAAAATGACAGCTGTGGGTTCACTCCCATCCTGTCTGCTGGCATCCAGGCTTTCAAGCACATTTTCCTCCTGGTTGCCTGCCTCACTCTCTCTTGCTTACAACCAGATGATGATGCAACGTATCCTTTGCTCATGTGTGACCACCAAATGAAGTCAACAGGTCATTCATGGAGATGGAGGTCGCTGCCTCTGAGTGGCAGCAGAGCCTACAGAAGCAGCCCATAAACCTTCCAGTTATCAAGCAGGAGTGGTGGGGCTGGCCTTTAGGGAGTCACCTGAGAGCCCTTGAGTAGAAGATGAAAAACATCTTGTTCTGAGTGTCTGGCATCCAGGAGAGGAAATGAACTTGGGTTTACGACATGGGTAGCAAAACAACAGGAGGTCAGACTATGGAAATGCCTTTTAAGTGATGTTTGTTCTCTTGCAGCTTTCAAAGCAGCTGATAGATATTTCAGTAGGAAGGACTCGGCTGACTGACTTGGCAGAGGACCCCGTAGTTTCTCACCTACCTCCCACCAATAGTGAGGAATAAGTGTTGGGTGTCAGGCTGCAGACTCCACTTTTAAAAAGCAGGAAGTCTTGACTGCTCTCCAGGATCCAGCTGCAGACTCCCAGACCTGCTGGTATTTTCAGATACATGGGAAAGATGAATTCTTTGTGGAAAAGAGCTTCATGTAAAGGACACGAAGGGGATGCAATAAAAACCCCCGTGTAAACAGTAATGCACTACCTAACAACCCTGTCTCTTGTGCTCATGACAATCTTCTCTTTCTTTGCATGTGCGAGAACTCTTGTATTCATTGTGATCTTCAATACGGGTTCATGTTTATGCAGGTATGCTTTGATTAATGCCTTTATTGTTAGTCCACAGAACGCAACTCTCGTCTAAATTTCCATTTTGTTTGGTACAATTTTGCTTATTGCATACATTATTGGGCAGGATGTCTTTGTTGGTTCACTTACAATGGTAAGTGCTCTTCTCTCTGGGGTCACCACCAATGCTTTTACACTCTGATAGGTTCAGTCTTGCTGCTGGCACAGATCATTGTGACTTCATGTCCAAAAATGTATGCCCTGTTAGGCAGGCTGAAAAGATGTTTCATTACTGCTATGGAATAGAGTACACTCAACTTATCTCTTATTGAAACAAAAAGGTGGGTCTGAAGTGAATTTCCACTTTTTTCCTACCAGCAGCTCTCTTTTTCTGCATATGTGTGTGTGTGTGTGTGTGTATACCCATATTAGCTACTTAGAAATTGTACACTGCTTTCAGTATATAAAACTACTATGAAAAACTGCTGCCCACAGAGATTTGCAGGTGAGAAACTGAGGGACAGAAAAACTGGAAACTAGATTTTCTCCATTTTGAGACATAAATTCTGAATTACGAACTGAGATGAGATACCTATAATGAGAACACCAGAGAGCTGCTGCAAAGCTGGTTTTATAGGTTGTCTTGAACCAAGCGCAGCAAACAGTGAAGGAGCAGAGGTGGAATCAAGATGTCCTCTTTGGTGGTACCCTGTTGCTGAGAACTTTGTGACTTGTACTTATATATTTGTATGGGACAGGTCTAATTCTATCTGGGGATCCAGCCTGACACTGCTCGTTCCCAGTCGCAGGCTCTTAACATTTTCTTATAACATCCTGAAAACTCTCCTTAACCTTCAGATACTCAAAATATTCAGGCTTCTAAATTAGCTGCTTACCTTTTTCCTATCCTGACATGGGAGGATCACCCTGGACATCCTTTTGAGCAGGGCTGGATGTCCATTTGCTACCCAAATGCTCAGCAGAGCTTGCAGGCTGAGGTTGGGTGGTGGCTAAATGTCAGACTTGGTGACTTAAAGTGGTGATGGTCCAGGGTATTTGGCTCTTTGATTTGTGTTTGATAACTGGATCACTCCTAAACCTGAAACATGTACATGGGGAAGAAAGAAAATACAGATTAAAAGGATGAGTCTTGTGCCACTCCTCTCCATATCTTCATCCAAAAATCCAATCTGTATTCATGGAAGGAGTTTTGTTGACCTTAGCCAGATGAGGAAACACAAACCCAGGAAAGATGCTCCAAAGTAACTGTGCTCCAGTTGTGCTTTCACCTGATAGCGTGGAGTGGGGCAGTCTAAATTAAACCTCCTCAGCAGTGACTAAATGTCTCCTTGGTGGTAGCCTGACTTCACAGATAAGGCAGTGCACTGACAGAATTGCCAAGTGTTTTTTTAAAGGATCCTCAATTAATAAGCACCTATTACAAAGACTCTGACAGAACTTAGGCTTCAGACTGGCTGCAGAGCAGACTGAAAGCAGCTAGAAGAGAAACAAAAATACTGTTGGGCAACATCAAAATGTTGACCACAAGGGTCCCTCCAGCGCAAAATATTCTGGGACACTAATAAAAATAAATTAATCCTGCCAGCCAACTTAAATATTCCTTGACATAAAGAATTTAGATTCACTATTTTTAAACACTGAAGAAAAAAAAGTATCACTTGTGCAATGTTGTTACAAGATTTCTCCCATAGCTCTTAACTCAGGCATATTTTATAGTGTGCATTAATACATAAGCAATCACAAAGAGCAGTTTATATTTAATAAGAAAACAGGAATAGAAAATTATAATTTGCACAGAATAAGAGAGGATTTAACTTTTTCTGGGCCATTGGATGTTAAAACCTTCTGTCTCCATGGGGGTTTGCCAGAATTCCTCCTTGCTCCAGCAGCAGACAATGAACTAGATTGTGACTCCATGGAGCTGAATTCCTCCAAGCAAATAGCTGGGATGGATAACATGCCATGCCCCAGCTTCTGGTGCAGAACCTGCTCACTCACAATTTTCTTGCTTGTAGACAAGGCCTCCATTACAGGGAAGGACAGGATGGCTGGAGGGCCAGGGCTAGAGGCCAGCTCATCTGCAGTTTTGGGGATCTCCCTCTGCAGAAGGGCAGCAGTGTCTCCTCCTGCCCTGGTGATAGGTGCCAAAATTCCGAGACAAGGTTGTCACAGCTGAGGCAGTCTCTGCAAAAAATGGGAGATCCTCTCAGGGTTTGGTAAAAACCATGTTTTCCCGATGAAGGCATTTTCAAGAGACGAAAGAAGCAGCCGGCCCTGCTGGACTCATGATACAACCTGTTGGCTGTCGTGTCAGACACCACTTGTGCTGCAGATTTAGACTTGAGGTGCAAGAAGAAGCACTGAGGCATTGAAAAATTGACCCCAGAGCATTGGCAAGGCAGCCACCTGTAGACCACTGCCACGTGCCAGGCCACCTGTCTCCTTCCTTCTGTGTCACAAAGTGCGTGGATGTTGGAAGTCATGTGTACCCTCCTCGTTTTATTTGCTGGGGTCAAAGCAGAACTTGTTAACAAAACAGAGGACTGATCATAGGCCTTTCGCTGAAAATGTCCATCATCTTCCCAAAAAAACAGCTCAAAATATACTACTTAATTTTCTTTTTCTTTTTTTTTTTTTTGGTGCAGTTTTTTTTCAGCATAGCCATAGTGTTTTACAATATTTCTCAGGGAGTGTAAAGCTTACTTGCTTTTAAGGAACCCGTCAGAAGAGCAATAAAAGTGATGAAATTTCTCTTTATGGCTGGTGGCTGACTCTGTACTAATTTGAAAAAAAGTCTGCATGTCCAGAGATTAGTCACCCAATCAGACTCTGACATCCATGTCAGGGACAGCTGCTGCTTTGTGTTTCAGCTGTGAGAGTCATTCCATGGAGAAGCGGTACAGATGTTGCCTGTGCTGCTGGTACCTGATAAAGACATACTTTGAGAAGGTTTCATCTTTCTCTGGCCACAATTTATGATGGCATCTTAAATGGATTGAAGTAGTGCAGCAAATAATGCCTTCTGTCAGCAACCAAACCTGACATTTCTCCCAGAATCTAATATTCTGAATGCTCTGCCTCTCAGAATGGAGACTGGAGACATCTAAAAATCCAGCTGCTGCATGGGACCTGACCTCCTCTAAGGCCTGGTTCCACATCCCTGCGTGGTGGCGACTGTATGCGCTGTAGATTCAATTGCTGGCTCACACAGGCTGAACCCTGCAATTGCTCTTTTTGGGAACAGTGCTGTCAAGCAGACCTGTCTGCAGCATTTGCACCATGTTCAGAAGGAGCTGAGCTTGGAGTCGCTCCCGAGGGACTTGGATGTGGTGCTGTCAGCCCCCTGCCTCCGGCCTTGTCCCGCCAGGTCATGGGATGGTGGTTTTGGGGCTGTGTTTGGATGGCAAACCAGCTGCTGCATCCAGCCTCTGACCTCCAACTGTGGCTCAGCCCGGGGCAGCCTGGAAACACCTGGGGCAGGGTGTGAACCTGGGGAGCCCAAAGAGCCCGGCTCTATCTATCTTAGTGCAGAGGCTGGGCTTCCAGAGGGGTGCTGGCCTTCAGACGTGAGTCATGCTCTTGTTTTCTCAAAGCTGCCTGGGGTGAAGAGCTTCGCTGAAGGACTGAGTTCCCCCATTTTCAGCACAGGACTACTCAGGCTGAAACTTCTCCTGTGTGCTCCTGTTTTGCTCTGGTGTAAAGCAGGAGGAGGCCACTAGAAGTGTAAGTGTTGGGACTGAAATAATCTAACCTTTTTTGTGTGTTGGTTTGTCTGGCATACATCCCCTCCACCGATCCTCTTTAATACCTTAGGCTGGGTCTGTGAGCTCTGCTCAGGCAGAGGTGGCTGGGCCCTGAAGGCTGGCAGTCTCCAAAGAGCCACGCAAACCACAGAGGCAAGCCCGTGATGGCTGGGGACCGAGGAAGGCTGCCAGGTGACTGCTCACTGCAGCAGCAGGTTCATCCCACCGCCTTAGGGCTGACCCAGTCCTGCTGGAATGAATGCAAGGTCGCCCATTGATTTAGTGAGGGCTGGGCGGGGGAACAGTCCCAGACAAAGGGAGCGTTAATTAGGACAGGGATGCGTGAGAGAGGCTGCCGATTTGAGTGCGTGGGAGGGGACAATGATTTCTGCGAAGCACTGGACAAGTAAGCACGGGAAATCACAGAGAGGCCAAACCTCGGTCTCAAAGCCCGTGGCAGCTGCATCCCACAGGAGATATGGGAAGTTTGGATCTCTGTGGAGAAGAAAAGCTGTGCATAAATAGCACAGAGATAATAGGTTTGAAGGGCCCCACCGTGGCCAGCTGGGAGAGACTGCTGGCAGGGGTGGGACACACTGATCTTTTCTGTGACTCCTTGCTGGAGGTGTCCTCAGAAAGGTGGGCTCAGCAGCCAGCACTTGGGCAGCTGGTCTGGTCCAGCCCTGTGCACCCTGGCTTCCAGGAACACCTTGCTGGGACTACAAAAAACCACTGGGGCGGGGTCCTGGGCATGACTTTAATCTTGGTGGACTCTCCTTCATCTGATCCTTGGTCTTTCCTGTGGCTGTGGGCCATCCTTGAGCCTGGCAAGTAGAGAAGGCACAGGAGATGAAGCTGTGGCCCAGTGAGAGGTTTTCCAAAGTAAAAGTGACTTTCAAATTCTCAGCTTTTATTTATGTATTTTGCAATGCACCTAGTGGGTTCGTGGTGCTGTGTTAATTCTTGCAGTTACAGAAAGATATTTAAAGGCTGGATGTTCAGTCAACTTCACCTGTCCATTGACTTCGGTGGGTGTTGCCAATTCCCAATAAATGTTAGTGTAATTCACACCTCTGCTGCGCCAGCTCAGGCTCCCAAGAAGGCTGGAATATTCCTGCAAGAGCTGCACTCAGGGCAGTCTGAATTGAGAGGATCATCGAGCTTCAAAACTTACACTGTCATATATTTGAAAATGTGGTGCTTCTCAGTGCAGCAACCTCACTTTTCCGAAGTACCAAATAGCAGAAGGAGGGTTTATCAGTAAAAAATCCAAGTTTAGGCAAAATTGCATTCAATTAGCATCAAGTGTGAAAAACCTCCTGAAACACATGAAATGGAGATAATATAACATTACCCACCCACCGCCACTGAACTTATAAAGCAAGTAAACTTTTCAATGTAGCTTTGAACCAGGTTCAGCATTAGGATTTTATGTCATGGAACGGATGGGTATCTTCCTGGCAACATTTTGCCTGACACATGGATCTCAGAGTCTCATAGGGTGGTAGGGAGTTTGGCTCAAGCTCATGGTCAGATTTTAGCCAGTTATTGCTGGAGCAGGATTTTATACATCTCTGTTGAGAAAGAGAGCTTCCTGATAGCCTCCAGGCATCAGCAAAGCTCCTTAATTGCTCTCCACAGAATCTGCTGACCAGAGAGAGTTCTTGTTATCTTTAAGCAGTCCTGTTTTTGTTGAAGGATCAAAACCACTCACAAAGAAAACAAAACCATCTCCTTTCCCCCTATCCCCATGATGTTTCCAATTATCCTAGATTGCTGTCTCTCTCATTGACTAGTAGGTCATCCAAAAGCTAGGACATATTATGGAAATAGCCTGTTAGCCCTTTCCCTGGAGTGTCTCAAAGAATTTAGACTCCACTCATGAGGACTGAAAAGTAGACCACGATCAGGGCTTGCTGTACACATAGCAGGGAAATGCCACTACCTCTGGCCACAGGAAACTGGCAGCAGACCAGGGTCAGGAGCAGGAACCATCCCCAAAGATAGCAGACAGACTGGTGACTCTCCACGTGTGCTGCACAGGAGAGGAGCACAGGTCCCGCTTCGAAGCCAGCAGGAAGGGTGCAAATTCCTTCTGGACAAGGGCTGAGAGCTGTGACTTGCAGGAGAAACCCGTGTCTCTATCTCTTAGTGCATCAGAAACCAGCTGAAGATCAAAGATAAAGCCTTTGAACGCTCATTGAAGTCTCTGTGGCTGTACCAAACCAAAAAAAAGCTCTGGGGCTTTCCCCAGCAGAACGCAGAGAGCAAGTGGTTTATCACAGATTAGAATCAGACCTCTCCCTCTAACCATAAGCCTTCACCACATCCTCTCATTTGCCACTGTTTGGCTGCACACTTACAAGCACTGAAAGGAAACAGTGAAAAGAAACGTGGTTATGCCACACCTGGCAAATGTCTGCAGGGGCAGAAACCTCTACAAATGTCATACACACTTATAAATGTCTCTGAATGCACCACCATCCTGCTTGTGTTCATGTCTGGAAAGTCACATGGCTCCTTCCAGAGCACACTGCTTTGTGTGTTTAAATGATATGCCATTGTAAATAAAATGCTACTCAGGTGCTTGTAAAAATGCAGAAGTCTTTCAGAACAAGCAAATTACTCCAACTTGTAATTTCATCGAAAACACTGTAAAAGCAGCCATACCTTTCATATCCCAAGGAGGAAAAGGTGATGGAGATTTATGCTTTTCCTTGAACACACAGATTTATAACAGTGTGTAATGTACATTCATTTCATCCATATTTATAACTGCATTGATGCAGAGTCTGGTATCCATTACTTTAATCTATGTAACTTGATCATCAGAAATTTAAACCATAATTTTTAACACATATCACCAAGAATTTCAGTCTGATTCAAAAAAGAAGAGTACATTAAAGTCCCAGCTGCAATTAGTTATTCAAACTGAACTTCTTTGCTTAAATACATCTGTTTGTTCACATAGACTCTGTTCCATTCTGCCTTGTGCTGGGTATTTCACTCCAGGTTAATCCTACAACAACTCACTACAAAATACCTTGAGGGTAGAAGGAAAAAAAACCCCCACAGTTAAGGATCATATTTGGAAGAATTCCTGTAAATAAATCTTTTACATCTTGGCAAAGTGAAATCAGGAATTGAAGAGTCAGTGACAGCAGTAGCCTCTAGTCACTTAGAGTGAAGTGGAAAAAATAATTCCAGGCCAGGATCAAAGGCTCCAATTGACAGACAGCAGAAATTAAACCCAGATACCATTTCATAAACATGGAGCGATTGACGTTCGCCACATGGTTATTGTCCAGCAATGGAAAATAAAACATCTGTGCTCCTCAAGATACTGAATGGATGACCCAGAATTGAAATTACTCTGCTGCCTGGTGCTAAGAAGGTGTTCCATTGTTTTCTTTTCCCATTTTGATTTTATTCTTTCAGCACCATTAAAAGGTGGAATACACGGATTGCTGGAAAATAGTAGATGAAAATGAACGTCCGTTCATTTTGTGACTTGAAATGATCTTCATTTTTCTCATCTTTAGGCCTAAATTTTACTATTCATACTGCAGGTAAACATCTATAATTCCAGAAATTTCAGTGGGCTTAGTTTGAATATAACAAGTAACACAATCTTACATGAAACTAATCAGAAGAAGATGCTGTCTGTGATGTTGTAGGAGCAATGTTCAAGTATTTGCACTTCATGCTTTCTAAGGAATGTAAATGTAATTTTTCAGAAAAATTTTGGGTTTTTTTCCTCCTCTGCCTTTGTCATTGTTTTTCTCATTTCAGAACCATTAGGTTGTACAAAAAAACCCCAGTGGAAATGAAGAGACCATATGGGAGCTTGTGGTGAAACATTTGCTTCACTGGGAACAGCAAGGTGATTTTTTTCGTTTAAAGCTACAAATTATGAGAATGATCCTGAAAAGGACAAATAATTTGCCATTTAGAATGAATTTTTTATTGAGAACATTGATTTGTTTTGTCTTAATATTCTTAGTCCGCATTCCATTGAGTTATCACTTGAATAAGGTCTACAAAAGTTGTCTGAACTGTTGGCTGTTAAATTATTTTCCTTAGGTAAGAAGTTGTAGGAGAAAGACAAAGAACTTAGAATTCGTGACATGTAGAATTCCAAAAAAAAAAAAAAAAAGGACAGTGCCCTGTTGTGAAATGCTCTCTTTGTCTGAATAATTCTATTGCTTTCTTTACAATAATCTATATATTAAAGTGTGGTACATGTGGAAAAAGCTTCTTAAACCAAGAGCACAGGGAAAGTTTTTCTTAGAGTTTTTCAGAGTTTGTTGCTGCAAAGAGGAAGATCTTGTCCACCATAACCAAGCTAAAAAATGTGTTCCACAGCCACATTGTATGTATTGTATGAGGGCTAAACTCAATCTGAAACACGGAAGAGACACTGCAAATTAGAAGATAGAAAAAAAAAAAAAGAAGTCAGACCTCCTCTATTCAAACTTCAAAGCATTTTCTCCACAGTTCATTAAATGTAGTTGCTGGCTGGATTCAGAGTTAGAGATGTTCAAAATAAGGTTTTACAAAAGCGATTTGTTCTGTTTCAGATTTCTCTTCAGCTGCAAAGCAGTTGCCCTCTTCACGAGCAAATACAGAATTAAACATCAGCAAGGAAGAAAAAGACATGTCTCGTCACTTTGAGAAATGTGGGAGGTATGCTGGGCCTCTAAAAAGTTCTCATTTTCTGTTTGATTTGGACAAGTTCCAAGAAATTCAGCAACTCACCAGAAACCTATCTAAAACTCTAACTCAATAATATTTAGCAGAACATCTCAAAACCACAGTGACACCCATGAGTTTCCTCCATTGTTTCTCCTGGAAAGATCATGAAAACAGTCTCTTTTCCAGAGATAGACAAATTATTTCAACAACAACAGTGAAAAATGCAGATAAAAAATGCCAGGCTTTTTTTTTTTTTTCCCTCTTACTATATCTCCCACTTTCTAGCAGTCCAGCTTCTAGAGAGCACCAAATGTTTTCTCTCTTAAGCTACCTTCTGTTGTATCCTACAGTATTGTAGCAGCCCACACAAACTAGATGCAGCAGAGGAACAAATAAATCACTTGCACATTTCAGTACCTACAGAGACTTCATTTTAGGCGTTGTTCTAGGAGTGGGCAGAGGTCCACACTTTTATTATGCTGTGCGGCAGCTCAGCCCTCCTGAGCCAGCACCCTTCAAGGCTTGTTACCATAACAGCCCAATTTCTCCCTGTTGAGCAACTCCCACCACAGAAAATATGCAAAGTGACAGCACTGCACCTCCACTGTGCTGTCTGCTGAAGAGGCTGATCCCTGCATTGTCTGCACCTACACGGTGAAGTTAAGATACAGCTGCTGGGTTTTCAGAGACATCCACCTTTTTTTTTTTTTTTTTTTTTTTTTTTTTTTTTTTTTTTTTTTTGTTGTTGCTNGAGACGAACAGCAATTTTCTGTCAGTCATCATGTTTCCCACAGCTGCCATCACACCACTTGAAAACAGACCCCAGGTGACCTGAATCCCAGCTCCCCTCAGCCCAGGCAATATGTGAGCTGCCATATGTCGCTGTGGGTAATAGCTGACGCTGAACAGGTGTATGTCATCACAGCAGACCATCTGGAGGGCAGAAGATATTAAAAAAAAGAAAGAAGAATAAAGGTGCATTTCCAACACACAAAGCTTTTGGGTGACTTTTTTCAAGCAAACCCGGGCACATAATGGCTGCCTTTTCTGTTTTCTTTCATGCAGGTACCTTTCAATGGCATTACCTAAAATTAAAGAAGTCACCACACGTGTTTTACTGAACCCAATTCTGCTTTTGCTTGTCAGTGGTCTACCCCAAAACTTGATTAATAGCCATACCAAAAGAATGCAAAGACTGCACTAGGTTTCGCTGCTTTATACTCTCTCCATTAACCTCAGCAGTGCAGAGCAGGGTGCCACAAAACTCTCTGCTGTACATAAAGCAGGAGGTGACCAGGTAGTAGCCATGCTGAAGAGACTTCCTTAAACATCACCCAAGCACTCATATTTAAGTTTGATTAGTGGCAACGGACTGAGAAAGCTGTTGAAAACATTCTGGTCTTTCCACTTCTGTGAGCTGAATCAAACCAATGGCATCTGTCCTCTGGTAAGAAGTTTGAAATTTTGAATGGTTTTGTGATGTCATAACCAGAAATCTGAATCTAGATGCTCAAAATTGTGTAAGGGTTGTATGGTTTCGTTTTGTTTTGGTTTGTTTTGATTTGTATTGGGCTTTTAGGCCCTTTCCCCCCCTATACACAGAAATCTAACATCTAAGGGATGGGGCACTTCATAGAACATGCCCTTTTTACAAGATCTCTGATGTAAAAGGTAAGTCCTCTCTCAGTTTGGCAAATAACGTAAAAGGAGAATGGGTACTGACAGGCTTTGATTTGACAACACAAACTTAAACACGGAATTTGTAGGACTCACCACTGACAACATCTCAAGGTGCTGTGACACAAAGCTGCAGTGCCTCCAAAGCCTTGGACATTCAGATTTAACATCTTGGCTGAGGCTGTGCCATCAAGTTTGGATGTGTCTAGAAACTCCCCAAACATTTTTTATCCAAGTTTAATTTAGACTCATACATAACAGCACTATAATTTGTTAAAAATAAATCATTTGTACAAATAAAAGCTGGGTGGCACTATTTATGTACGGTTTTAAACTTCAGGATAACTGACACATTTTTTACCACCTTAGAGTAATCTAGTTGTGAGTTACAGGGTTTTGAACATTTAGTGATTTTTGTGAGGGGGAGTGTGGTTTGGGGTTGTTTGTTTTGATTTTTTAACATATAACCCTAACAAAAGCCATTAAGTACCTTACATGCTTGTTTCAGTCTCATTCAAATGTCTTTTTTACAGCAGTTTACAATGTCAATGAATTTTATGTTCTAATTATTAAACGTCTCTTTATTCTTGATCCAGAGATTGTGGAAAACCAGTGGAAACCAGCCAATTGTCTTTCAGAAGCTTCACTGCCCTTTAAGAGTTTTAGAAATCAATATAATTTTCTAAGTTAATACTTCATATTCAAAAACTATAATAATGTGTAATATTTAAGGTAGTCTTTTCTTTTAAACAAAAGAGAACATAATACCTCTGAATCTCATAATCAAATGATTTCTCTCATTTTCTTATTACCATGGTTTCCAGATGAACGAGAGATACAAAGTGTGGCTCCACATCTTGTGAGCAAAAGAATGAATTCCTGGTGCAACTCCAGTGAATTTAACAGAGTTTACATCAGGGAGTAATTTTGCCCAGCAGGATTAGGCAAGTCATTTACATAAAATTGGTACTGTACATCATGTGTCGAGTTGATGAATTTGCTGAGAGATTGACTTTATAACAGTGGGATTGTATCACATGTTATAATTATTTGTATCATCCTTGGCTTCTTATTGTGATGTACATTACACATCCCAAAGGAGTCTAATAAAGGACATGAAATTCAACAACATGCTGCTGAAACACACAGCAGCTGGAGAAACAACACATAGACTTTCTCTTTGGAGATTGCAAATGTATCCAGGAGTATTAATTTTACAAGAGAGAAAATTAGGTGAGTGAGTGGCTTGACTGAAAAGCACACTTCATCTCTTGTCCTCTTGGTTTTTGTCGCTTGACATTTTTAATGTAATTTAGATTAATTAGATATTTGACAATAGCACAGGGCATCTTGAACTCTAGGTCAAGTAATGCTTTCATGTTGCTCAGAAGCTTAAATACAATGATGTTTACTTTTAAAAGGGACTGCTTTATATGATTTTATCACAGATCTACTGATCCATGTGTTTGTCGAGAAATGCAAAGGAGCAAAAGAAACTCAAATGTGAAATTAGTGCCAGCTGAAAGAAGAAAATACTTGTCGAAAAGACCAGTTACCATCCCTTCACCTACAAAAGAGTCTCAGAAGACAGTGAATGGCATGTAGGGGAAAACAGCTCGGATAAACGTGCAGCTGAGAAAAACAGATCCCATGGTCTGGAAGAGCAAATCTGCCAGTTTGACCTTCCTGAATTTTGAAATTGGTCCTTACATAGCATTAGGAGATGTTTGGTGAGCAAAATCTGGAGCGCTCTGGGAAAGTGGGAAAGGAAGGCACAAATGGAAGGAAGGCACAAATGAGAGGGAGGGAGGAAGGAAGGAAGGAAGGGAGGGAGGGAGAGAAGGAAGGAAGGAAGGAAGGAAGGAAGGAAGGAAGGAAGGAAGGAAGGAAGGAAGGACGGACGGACGGATGGACAGACCTGAACTTGACTCATATCAAAGAACCGATGAGGTGCAATGGGTCTCTAACCATCATTAACTTGAACGCCTGTGTTCACAGAGACGTTTCCAGCCTTTTTTTTTTCACTAACTACTAAGACAATGTGGTTCCAGCCACTTCTTTGCCCAGAACATAGAACTATCTGTTCACGTGCACAGCTCTGCTCAAAAGGGATGAAATTTCTTTGTAAACCTCTGGGGCCATTTGACTCTGAACCCTGAGGAGACGACTCATCAGCTGAGCAGCTGCCTCAGGTGCTCCAGTAGAGCTTTGTTGTTGCATTAAAAACTGCACAGCTGAACCTGCTCCCCCGTTGTACCTACAAGGAGAGACTTCCCCGCCAGGGAGAATCCTGTCTTGGAGGTCCCCAGGGAGTTAGCTTTTACCTCTTCCCATATGCCTGTTCTTTTGACACATGAAGCTTCCATGAAAGTGTTCCCACATGGGACTTTGCCCCAGGTTGGGATGTTACCCTTGCTGATTTGACTGTTCCAACTCAAAATAACTAAATATATGTACGCACATATATAGGTGGCACAGCCCATTTTTCATCCAGTCTGTTTCCAGAGTAACCTTCTAAAGCGTGGGACAAGAGAGTGCTGAGCTGCTGATGAAAAATGCTGATTTCTCAACCTCGAGACCACAATTATAGCAACAAATCCAACCAAGAATAATCAATTCCATTCCCACTACAATCTATTCCATGTAGTAACACTTCAGAGTTTGTCACAGGTGATATGGATGCTCCATTTTTGTGTAAAGCATGCTTCCTGTACAGCGCTTTGTAGCTATTCAGGGCAAGCAGGCATTGATGCAGTGTGTCACTGAATACTTCCAAAAATAGACTATAGATACTGCAAAGTAACTGCTTTCTTTTGAAAAACACTGTGACCTCCACGTGACCATAACATGTCCAAAGCAAAGTGAATCTGGGCATTTCACTGTTAAAAGTGCAGGGGACAGTTATGGGACGGTACCTGGATAATTTAAATAAGAATTTTTCGGCTCTGACTTCTTTCATTGCCCCTAAATCCAGAAGAAAACAAGAGCCACCTAAGACAAGTGAGCTTTTTTCATATCTGCATGTGCTACATTGCCTTGTACCTAATCAATATATGGGAGCAACTTAGATGTACTGCAAAATAAATGTGCTTCAGCTGAAAGAATAATGGTAGATGATCCCAATAAATCTTCAGCAATCTGGATGTCCATATATGAAGGCAAAGTAAACATGTAAATGGGACAAAAACAAACATAAAGAAAGGAGCAGTCTCAGACAGCATAACGTGAAGTCACATGGATGTTTTTCAACAGTTGTTGCATGGTCCATTTTACATTTTATTTCACTTGTAAAGATTTCAAAAAAAAAATAAGGTGTATACTCCCCGTCATGAACACCATCAAGATATTGCTGAAGTTAACAAGGACCACATGAAAGGCAGAGGGACCTATTTGTCAGGCACTGAACATTCAAGAATTAGGCACGTTAATGTCAAAAAGACAGACACATTACCAGTGTTGATAACTTTGGAAAAGTATTAGTGACAGATGTGAATGCAGTGATTCAGTGTTGTGTTCATCTTTGACTCAATGACTCTTTGCCATTGTTTGACTCATGGGCCATGAGAGGTGCCATCTCTCACTCCCAGGTGAGCTGGGGCGTAGGAGTGACAGGGTTTTCTCGCAGAAGTCTCCTTAGGGCTGTGACAGAACCGAGCTCCAAGAAGACTCAATGCACAAATGTCTTTTTCTGGTAACCCAGGTGCACAGTGGGCAAGCATCTGGGTCTTAGGAAGGCATCTCATATTAGTGGGGCTGATGGCTGTGACACAAACTGGAACAGCTTGTGAACCCGTGGTGATGACTGCAGATGATGATTTGGCGTTGGCATTCTTCAGAAATCGCGAAGGTCTGCCATGAGGGCACACTCAGACTTGAACTGAATTGGGATGGATCCACAGCCCTGTGCATTTTGCAGACTAGAACGGCTGGTGTTCAGCGTTCATCATGTTTATGGCAACATTTCATTGTGTGGTAAGGTGCATGAAATAATATATCCTAAAAGCGTGCTCCTCCCTTCTCACTTTCTCCACCTTAATCCAGAGCCTTTAGAACTTTGACAGCCTATAATATGTCTAATTTCCTTTTGTTGCATAATCAAGCCCTGGAAAGAATGAGATCAATCTTTGGCAATTGCTGTGAAACCCTTCATGCTGTCACCTACTCAACTGGAAAACCAGGTATAGAAGAATACTCTAGCAAACAGTCAGAACCACAGAATCACTGTGTGGTTCAATTTGAAGGCATCTGTGGACGCTGTTCTGCTGACTCCCTTCTCAAAGCAGGGCTGAGTAGAGCAGATTTCTTAGCACTTCTTCAGTTTTGAATATTTCCAGGGAAGAAGACTCTCTGGGCAACCTGCTCTAGTGTTTTACCGCTCTTCCAGTAAAAAAGTTTTTTATGACATCTAAATGGAATTTCCTGTGTTTCAATTTGTCTCTGTTTCCCCTTGCCCTTTCATGAGGGGCCATGAGAATGGGCTGGCTCTGTCTTCTTTTCAGACTCTGGCCAGTAATTTATGCACATTTATAACACCCCCACTGACCCTTCTCTTCTTCAGGCTGAACAGTTCCAGCTCCCTCAGCCTCTCCCCGCACTGACAGATGTCTCAGTGTTGGGATCTCCAGTAATTTCCAGTGTTGGACTCTCTTCAGCACATGCGTATATTTCTTGCCAGGTGGAACCCACCACTAGACTTGCTCCACTAAATCAACATCTTTCTTGTGCTGAGCACCCCAGATGTGTCTCCACTGGGTTGAGCAGAGGGAAAGAATCACCTCCCTCGACCTGCTGGCTGCAGCAGCTCTGGATCCCACTGGCCATCTTTGCCACAAGAGCACATTTCTGGCCCGTGGACAGCTTGGCATACACCAGGACCTACAGATCCTTCTCTGCCAAGCTGCCTTCTCAGCCAGCTGGCCCCTGGCATGAAAAGAGATCATTCCTGCCCAAGAGGAGGAATTTTTTCTTCCATCTGTTGAATGTGGTTCTGACAGCACATTTCTCCAGCCTGTTGAGGTTCCTCTAAACGACAGCTCACCCATCGGGTGTGTCACCCACTCCTCTCAGTTTAGTACCTTTGTGAGCAGGATGAGAGACCCCCTCAGCCCCACCATCCAGGTTATTCTTTAAGATGTTATACATTATTGGCTGCAGCATGAACTACTGGTGGCTGGTCCCCAGATGGATTTTGTGCCACTGGCCAAAGCCCTCTCAGCCCAGCAACTCAGCCAGCATTCAGTCCACCTCACTGGCCACTTTTCTAGCTTGTTCTTCATGAGTTTGTCCATGAGGATATTATAGGAGGTAGCACTGGAAGCCTTGTAAAAGTCAAGATAACATCTGCTGCTCTCCCGTCAAGCCAGTCATTACTTTGCCTGTTGGTCAGGCATGATTTCCCCTTTACGAATCCTTGCTGCCTGTTCATGATCTTCCTTTCCCTAATGTGTTTGGAAACAGTTCCAGGAGGAGTTTCTCCACTGCTTTCCCAGGGTTTGAGCTGAGGCTGATTGATTTGCCATTCCATGTATTCTCCTTCTTGCTCTTTTTAGACCCTTTTTGCTTTCTTAAAACCCTTGGGAATTTCTCTTGATCTCCAGAGCCTTTCAGAGATAACTGTGGACAGCCTCACAATAACACTGATCTACTCCCTCAGCACTTCTCCCATCAGGTCCCTCGTTTTCCACATATTTAAATGTTCTCCAACCTGATCCTCCTCCCCTGAGGATAAGAGTTGACTGCTCCAGAGTTTCTCACCGGAAAAATCAAGTATGGTAGTTAAAGTGAGCTTTCTTCAGCAAAGACATAACAGGTGAAAAGAAGGAGCAGATACATCTTTTCATAGGAATGTAAATATTCCCTCCGAAGCCTTGCTTTAAGACACTTGCGTAGTGATTTAGGGTCTTCCAGACTTTAATAGCAATAAATGGCAAGAATGGTAAATGGCAAGAATGTTGCACTGAATACTTGTTATAGTCACACTTTTGGCCTGGTTTGGGCTAAAAAAACAGCTCCCCAAAAGAGCAATATCCAAAGCACAGAAGAAGATTAAGCAGGCTTTGCTGGATAGCTACTGATGGACAGAATTTCTGGAAATTGTAATACAAGAAGCCTAATGTCACCTCTTAATTATTAGTTATCTTTTTCTTCAAGCTTGACTTTGTGAATCAACGTCATAAAAATGCGGCGTAAAATCACCAGCTAAATATTCCGCATCTAAGCTGTAAGTAATACAGCAATAAAACAAGAGGCTATTCTATGATTATGAAATCTGTGTGCTAAGGTGCCTGACTGAAGCATCTAGTGGAGTTCTGTTCCTTTGATCATGCTGGTATACAGAAGGTGGGTGTCTACAGGTTGAAGCTTTTCTTTGCTGTTTCTCTTGAAAGGCATTTTCCTGAATTGATCTTAAGTCTGAATTTGGGATTGAGAGACCTGTGTCAACATTTCACCAGCTGTCAGCCTACTACAGAGAGTAAGAAGTCCATGGATAAAAGTCTTTTATTGCAAAGCTCTTACAGGCTGCTAGCAATGTAAAATCTTATGGATATGATAAAGAGAAACAATTTACCACTTGTAATTGCTTAAGCACTTGTGAATTCTGCATATTCCAGTGTCCAAAAGACTTGGACATGGCTAATGCAAGGTAACAGCAGTGTTATGCCATGTGCTCAATAGCTGTGCACTGAAGAAAACAACTTGCTGCCTCATCAGAAGCACCCTTGATGGGATGTCCTAGACATGTTACTTGTTAAGTTGATTTATTGATGAAAGCTGTTGGTTTTGCAATTATAATGGAGCTGTTGCCAAGCCCAGGAATTTCACTAGGCTTATTGATCCTGAGATGCAGAGAACTTGTTGGCACAAGCAACTTACTTGAATGCCTGAGCTCCAGAACAGACTCCAGTCGTTATCCCTGTTCTGTCAAAATCCAAACAAGCCCACGATCAGTCCCTCTGGAGGAGACATCACTTAGGCTTCCAAACAACACAGCAACAACACTGTAAAGTGCGCAGCATCCTGCTTTTTGGAGTGAGCTGCAGCTCCCTGCCCTAATGGACAGCAGAGCCAGGACAGGTCAGACAGCACAGGACACTAAGGATCCTGATTCATATTTCATTCCCACATCTAATGGTCCATCCTGCCTCACCCACTTTCTTGTGATTTCTCAGGTTGTTTCCACACGCAGTCTCTGGTGTCTTCCATGCTCTCTTGGTGAATGTCAGATTCTCTATCAAGCCCTGCTGGGTTTGAACCCCTCTCCAGGACATGATGCATTTGCAAGTCTTCTCACAGCCTCTGTCTGTCCTAAAAGCACAAAGAGCCGACAGGGTGAGCTATGCCCCATTACTCTTTTGAAGTTGCTGATGATGGGCATTCTTTCTTAGTGATTCCTTTATCATTTTGGATAGAGCCTACTGTGATGCAGCTGTGCCCTGAAATCCACGTGTTAGCGAAACAGCGTATTCTTCATTATCAGCTTGGTGCACATCAAGACATTGCTGATACAGACAGTGATAGGATAGGGTTGTTTGGCAGTGTTAATGCATCTGCTGGAGCAGGAATGCCATGCAAGAAGAAAAGAGTTCAGTTGTTCAGAGTGGGGAGAAAATGCTGGAGCAGATAAATGATGAGATGGCATCTGTGTGGAAGCAGATGAAGATGGGAGAACCCAAGAGGATAATTAATGTGCTGAAACAGGAGCCAGATGTCAATAGATTCAGCTTTCTTGGTCATTTGAATGCTGATTCTGTAGTCTGTGTTGATGGGAAAGACTTGTTAGGCAGCCTCTTTGTGAAGTTCAGGATTGCCCATCTTAATCGCCTGTTAGGGGTATTTGACACTTTCCACTGCAAGTACTGTCAGCCAAAGGAAAAATAGAATTTGAGGAACTGGTCGGAACAAGCCAAAGTTCCACTTTTGTCCCAGAAAGCCCTTCTGCTGCTATTCTACCTGAAGTGAAACAATCTGCCCAAAACATCTAGATCTCCTGTTTTAAAGCAAAAAGGCACAGCAGGAGCCCCACAGGGATATTTAGAGCTCTGCTCCTCACTCCCGCTGCCTGTGGCACACGAAGGAAGGAAGAAAGGAATGAAGGCAGGAAGGCTGTCATCTGGCTCATGCTGGGCCTGATTGGTGCCCACTGGAGCCAGTGGTTTTGTTTCAGATAAAAGGGACAGGAGTGTGTGTGAGGATTTATTCACATGCACCCCGGGGCAGGCAGAGCCACAGCCCACCTGCTTCACACAGAGCTCCGTTCAGCCCTTGCTGCTGAAAACGCTGTGTCCGACTACTGCATTCTCTCATGGGAAATCACCCTCAGCTCACCAGAAAGCCAGCCTCGCCAGGGAGGAAAGGGTGTTTGCTCTCTGTGGCACTCAGGACCTCTGTCGTGTCCACGCAGGGAGGTAGATCAACTTCAAATTGAAGAAGGTCGAGACAGACAAAGTGCTTCACAGGCAGCAATTCTTAAGGATGTTGAGAAAGCCTCTTGTTTGCCATTCCTACAGCATCCTTGTGTTTCTCTAACAGTAACACTGACAATAACTAAATATCCCGTTTTTAAATAGCGTGCCACCCAACACCCCTGACAGGACAGAGCAGCTGCAAGGGCTGAAGTTCCACACCGTATGCCTCAGTAGTCAAAAGACAAACATACAAGGCAAAGTCATAACTTTTGCACCTACTGCACATGCAACAGTTTTGTAAAAATCAGTGGTTTGTGTGTGTATTCAGGGATAATGTGCATGTATTTCAGGACAAGTGGCTTTTAAAAAGTGTAAGAACACATGGAAGGTGCTGAAGTCTGTTTGTGTCCTGCAGTGGGTTGTTTTACACGGTTCTCTCCCTCTTCACTCTGCAGAGGGTGACAGTTCCAAACATTTTGCCTCTGGCCCAGGAAATCAAACCACGCAGGGGCAAAATAATTTGTCATTTACGTGGAACTTAACACCTCTTTCAGAAAGACCAGGGGACAAACTCTAATTTCAAATGTAGTGGTATGGATTTGGACCACAAAAGGTCTTGGTTCAATCTGAGTTTGGACTGATAGTTATAGAATGAGATGTACCCACCAGGGGGGTTTTTGTGGCCCATGCCCTCAGCTGCTGTAAATCAGAATAGCTCCACAAAATCTTGTAGAGATTTTTAACGTCTGCTAAAGGCCTGGCCACGCAAGCTAGCAGTTTCTTGTCCAGTTTGCACTCTTGTGGGACAAGAATGCACACACCTGCTCCTTCCTTGTGCAAGCTGAAGCAGAGGACAGTCCTCTGGCTCACACACCTTCCACAGCAGTCTGGACCACAGCAATGCAGTTGCATATGAGGGAGAGGTCACTGGAAAACAGACAAGGATCTCAAGCAGCCTTAACTGGTGCAGCGCTGACTTCAGGGCAGCTGGGGGAGGATTTATGTCCTCCAAGAATCAGACTTGACTGTTGGCTGAATGCTCCTGTGTCAACAAAGAATGACTCCCAGCTGGGGGGCACTTCACATATTTCTGTCCAGTCAGGCCAGGCAGACTGATGTTTCTGGTAGAGTTGTTCAGGATGAGTGCTTGGGAACAAGGAGAGATTTTCACTTCTGCTGTTGAACTGGAAGTGCACAACTAGGGATGCACACTGCAAATAAGCAGCCAGGCCAACACAGGTAAGCTGTAGGCAGAAGATACCTTGGCAAAGACTTGAAAAAATGGAAAGAAGCAATTCCCAACAATTCCTTAAAATCTGTCAGAAATATGTAGAAATCATCGGTCCCATACATGTTTTTCAAAAGTTTGAGCAGAAGTGAATATTAATGAAGTGCAGAACAGTGTTTTCAAATACACTGAAATTTATCTTCTCTTAGGAAAAGGGACTGTGTTATCAGCCCTGCTAAAAAGGTGTAGCTCTGTGTGAATGTGAGAGCACGTGCCATTTAAACACTTACGGGTATATTTATTTAAAATACATGTGGCATCATCTGTTGATATATTATTCAACTATTCCTTGATTATCATCATCTGCACGGCCTTCACCCACTCTCAAGCAGGTCACAGACAGGACTACAAAAGGGGGATTACATCTGTGTGAAATAAGAGTAGGATCTGAAGCACAGCCACTTGGCCTGTGAGCCAAATACAGCTCACAGTTTGCCGCAGGAGAGAGATCTTGCAGCAGCACCACACAGCCCCTCACTGGCATTTTGACATCTTTATGGAGTGCCAAGGGACAGACAATACCCCCTTGTTGCACCCTCCAGCAGCGAGCAGCTCTTGGAGCTTCAGAAGAAGGTGTGGCCCTCCTGCAACAAGTCATGTCTGCAGTTTATAAGGACTTCCAAGAAAGCGCCTGCAGTTGTACAATTAACGAGAAATTACTCCCGAGGGAATTTTGTTCCTCATCTCCGCTGGTGTTCAACTTATCCGAGAAGAATATACACACTCAGCCTATATCCCTTTTATCTTAGCTTAGTTTCACAGTAATTAAAATCTTCAGCCAGCCTGAAGAGCTGTATATATTTATTTTTGGTCTCCATGAGACTGGAGCACAGACCTGCTGTGTGAGCCCTGGGAAGGAGTTCAGCCCTGCGTGCCTTGGTTTCCCTTCTGACTCCTGGTCTGCCTCGTTTGTGGTGAGCCTGCCCGACGTCCCCACTGTGTGCACACCCTGCCCTGGAACAACGGGACCTCAATGCTGCCCTGGTCCTACAGGCCCCACCAGAACACAGATTGCTAATTATTGCTGAGAAGATTAATGTGCTAAGAGTGTTCTTCAGTCTCAGCGTGCACAGTGTTGGGACCATTTGCTAATCCCCAAGGTAATATTAATTTTAAAAAATCTTGACGTGCAGCATTGTTGGCACTAGTGATTTTATCATGAGTCTCCTGATATTTGGTGTTTCTTGTCAAGGTCCACTTCCTGGAAACCTGAGCATCTTGGCTTGCGTTTTGAAACAGGCAAGTTTTTAGCGCCTTCTGTAACAGTGAGGCTGGGAAACATTCCCCAAGTATGCTCTGGAGACAGAGAAAGGCAAAGAAAAAGACCTTAAAATGTGTTAATTAAAAAGAAAAACAAGGATTCTGCAAGAAGGTTTTTCCCCCCATGATTTGCATGTCTTGTGTTACTTGCATTGTGCAAAACTATGTCTTGGAGTGGGATAGGAACCTCCCATTGGTTCTGAGGGAAAAAAATATAAAAGTAAACTGATTTTAATATCATAGGTATGGCTAGGTTGTAGTGTCCCTCTAATGGATCCATTTTGTTAAACTTTTTGTCCTGGTTTATTTTTAAGAGCCTCAAATGTCATATCTTCCCCCTCCCTTGTAGTTCAGTTCTCTTTTTTACTATCTTTGAGGTTTACTTTTTCTTCACTCTCTCTGCTCTCACTCGCTTTCATTTTTCCTTCAGTCTTGATGAGTTGGTACAGGTTGAATTTACATCAGGAAAAAGCATGAAAGGCATGAAACAGACATCAGTGGTACAGAGAGAAGATTTCTGTTACTGTTCTCCACTGTGACCCAGAAAGAGCCTGGAACAGTTAAGGAAGTGTCCTGGACTTATTTATGCTCTGCTGTAAGTGTCACTGGTCAAAGATTTCCCATTAGCTGAAGGGAGATGTTCCACAGGCCACCGTGCTGTTTTAGCAACTAATCTATTTCAATACTTCTTACGTAGACAGGCCAACAAATTTCCAAACAACCCAGAGAGCTTTGGCAAATAATGCTGAAAGCAGAGTACTGGACTTACACAAAGCAGCCTGTGTTACTCCAGTACCTTCTTTCAGGGCTGGACTCTAATAATCAGGTCAACTGACTTAATAAGACAGCTGCTTGCCAAGGAGCAAAATCCTTTCTGGGGGGGGAGAGGAGAGCCTTGATGGGGACCTGAAGAGGGCAAAGCTCTCCAAGGGGGCTGGGGGTGATGCCTGGGGGCTGAGTGGCCTCTTTCACCAAAAGATTTTCAGACGCTTTGCAGAAGCAGTGAGTATGACCCATTTTTTTTTATAGGAAGGAAACCGAGGCACAGAGAAGCATCTCACTCTTCTCAAGGTCACTGCAGCCCCACCCTGCTGCTCTTTGCTCCAGCACAGTGCAGAGGGGTGGGACAAGCTGGGTGGGCTGCCAGCGTTGTGAAGTCAGGGATGCTGTGGAGAGCAGAGGGAAGGAAGGGAAAGGGAGAGAGGGGAAGAGGAACAGCCACAAAGGATGGGCAGAAGAAGGGGGTGGCACGTTGAGATGCATCTGGGTGGCTTCACAAGGCAAGTGGGCAGTAGCTGAGGTAGCAGAGAGAGTGGGAGCAGGGTCATGCAGAGAGCCAGTCTTTGTCCTCATCCACTCAAGTTTCATTGGTGGTTGCAAATCTTTCAACAAGCACTGATGGGAATGTTCTGTGGAAACCCTTCAATCTATTGACATGAGGGTCTGTTTGCTTACTCTCAAACCATGTCTTTGAAGAAACAAAACTTCTGTGTTTGGTATTTTTGGTAGGATGTGATTTATTTCCCCTTAACTTTGCTAGCATTTTTCTTGTTTCTTTACTTTCTTTTTTTTGTGTGTTGTTTTCCCTGTCTACTGCCAGACCTTTCAAAGAGAAAGCAAGCTTGCATCTAGTTTCTTGTTCCTCTGCTCTAGATAACTTATCATTTCAGCCTGTCTGGAAATTTGGAAATCCTTGTGCTTGGAACCTTATCATAGATATTTCCGCTGCAGGAAGAGTGATCAGACCAACAATAGCATCTTGAATTCAAGGCAGAGGAAATGGATGACTGCACATCTTGGTCCTGATGTTGTGCTCGGCACTCAATGTGCTGATTCTCATCTGATTCTGTACTTCTGTCATGTCCTTGGACGAGAACCACGAGCTGCACGGAGAAGTTTGCATCACGTGCTATGCTGCCTGACCTGTGTGCTGCCTACCACTCTCTCAGACCTCTGGAGAAGGTGCGTGTTCTAGGTTCCTTCCTGCAGGAAAGAGGCAGGGTCTTCATTCGGAAATTCTCTTTTTACAACTGTCAGTCCTTGCTTGAGACAGAACAGCCGTAGCCACCAGAGCAGTTTGCCTTCTGGCTTGCAAGTGATTTGAGCTTCAAGTGATCAAGCCAATCCTGAGCAAGTGCAGGGTCATCAGCAGTCACAAATGTACAGCGTGACTGAGTGGGAGATGTTTGCTTGTGTTATGAAATGTGTTGGAGTGAGAGTACACACTGGGGATTTGTTCATTTTAGCAAACCTGGCAGAACCTTCCTGTGACCTAAATAGAATACCTTGCTCTACATAAAGCATGCATCAGGGTATTTCCTGATTTATTCATGAAAGGTTTGCTTTACAAAGGCATTTGGAACTGTGTAATCTCAGAATACATGATACATGTAGCTGGCTGCTCAGTTGGCATTTGCACAAATTGCTTTGATATATGGCTGTAACGTATGAAGGCACAGTGAGGCCAATTTAAATACTTGATACTGGAGTAAACTGGTTAAAAGAGTAAATTAGAACTAACCTACAGATATTCTTGCTGCTGCATAGAGAAGGTTGCTGTCCAGAATGAATAATTGATAAAGGGATGGGAGACTACACTCTAGCAAGCAACAAAATCCTCCAGTATTAAGTGGGCAGGGTTAAGGGCAGATCCATGAGTGGCGTGCACAGGTTTTGCTTCTTTCACATTAAGAGCCCTTTTCTGATTTACGTCAGATCAAGATCCAATACCTTGTGTTGACCAGATCAATAACTGAAGATCTCTGCTGCCCTTCACTTGGGACACTTTGTGCCTCCTGTTGCTCTTTCCCACTGGCAGAAAATAAAGTCTAAGGTAATACTTCATCAAGTCTGTGAATTCATTAGGGAATTTCCAGTACATATCTTTAGTGATTTGTACAGTTATTATTTGTACATGTTTCCTGCTGTAATATAGTTAGTAGCAAGGTAGATGTGGACGGTTGCTTCCAAGCAAGCCTTATTTTGGAGCTTTGGAAGAAATTTGGGTTAATTTACAATAGAATGAAAGTGACATTTGTAAAGATGGTAAGAGGGGAATGCCAGAATCCATTACACTGATGATCCTACGAATGCACTGGCATTCTCCATTGGTGAGTTAATGTTCAAATCCTATCAGCATTACTTGCTAAAATTATTGCAACTTAATGGCAAACTTCCAGATTTTTATCATGCCAAACATTTTATAATAGATGGGTCTGCACAAATTTTTTGGAAAAAATTTTCTCTTTTTATGGCTCACTGACATAAACAAGGTAAAAATGTGATTCGCTTGAGTCCCATGAAATGAACTTTCTCAATTCTCAGTCTCATGATCTTTTGTTTAGGGAAAGGCTTTGTCTTGTGCAGCTTTGGAATAAGCTGAAATAAGATTTGTCTGATTACTGTGTTTCTTAAAAAAAACCCCCAAACTGTTTCCTAGGAGGTTCTCTGATTGAGCAGTGATTTAAAATTAATACAAGTCAACTGCATTTGTCAGTGTTCACCCAGTAAACACAAGGGGCAGCAGAAACCTTGGTTGTCCATCCTCCAGGCAGTAGAAAAATAATTTTTAAAACTTGCTACTGACACCATTGGCTGCCCAGAACAATAGGGAACTGACAGACTGGTTCTGTAATTCATATCCTTTCATATGACGTACTTTATAATATCAAGTGATGTTTCATCTGTACGCACAGAAGACATCAAATAAAGCACAATTCTTTCCATATTTTTCCTCTCAATTTTATCAGTTCCAAGCAGTAAGCAATTTGAGGTCTTTCTTCCTCTCTCCTCCTTTCCCCCCTCTCCCCTCCCCTTCCACATTCTTGACTAGAATGGATCTGTTTCTCCACTAGGTCTGTAAATCTGGGCATTTTAGAGTTAATCAGGACCTGAAAAGAGCAGGATGACATGAGGTTTGCATTAAAGAGTGCTATGTGGACAAGTGGCAAAGGCATGGATTCTGTGGTAATAAAAACACACTGGGTGATATTTTTGTCAGAGGCCCTCACTTCACTGCCTCCAAAATGCAAAAGCATCAGGAAATCAGATTGCTGTCTCTGAACCATGATTGCAGAAGCAGATCAGTGTGCACCTTACTCCCAAATCACTGAACTGAGTTTAGCTTTCTTCTGGCTTATCAAAAACTGTCCATGTGCAGTGCTGATGATGAAAAAATGGGGTTCAGTGTTGTTTCTGGATTAGCAGGACACCCCTAAGTAGAAGCCAAACTTTTCATCAAAGGAAGTTATCTGCCAATGGTTTGAC
Source organism: Atrichornis clamosus (assembly GCA_013400975.1). Classification (NCBI taxonomy): domain Eukaryota; kingdom Metazoa; phylum Chordata; class Aves; order Passeriformes; family Menuridae; genus Atrichornis; species Atrichornis clamosus. Next base: position 203,568 of record WBMZ01014488.1, read on the forward strand.
TTGCCCAAACAAAGAGAAAATTATGATGCTGCATCAGTCTGGCATCATGGGAAGATTTTTTCCCCCACGTATAAAATCTGTTGTTGCTGTTTACCTGGATTCTATTATTTAAAATTCACTGAAGTCTCGGAAACCTCTGCAGACTGAAGCATCTGTTTGCACAAACCTGTGTGCCTGCTGAATCTAGTGATGGCTGGACAAGGGTAAGAAGATCCTGGAGTTCTGGCTGCACATTTCCGAAGTCAGAAGATCTTGCTGCAGTTCTCTCAGCTGACCTCCTTTGTAACACATGGCACATGCACAGCTTTGCTGGTTCGTGGTAGGGGTAGAGACTGCCTGACTTCCCTTGTGTTGCTTTGCCCCATGTCCCAGCCTTCTGCAGTGGGAAAAGACTGTCTCTTTGACCCATCCATCCAATTAAAGCCAGTTGTTGACAGTAGCCTTTCTTTCCCTTTTTTTTGAGACAATGTGATTTTATCACGCTGCCACTGAACTACGCTTCCCTTGTCTGAAGCTGGAACTGGATGCAGAAGAGTCAAAGAGTGAGAGATGAGTAGAAGAGAGACAGTGTAATGACAGAATGTTTCACATGCCTTTGAATTTCTAAGGGGATTAGGCGCTCCCCTGGTGCTTTGACATGGAGCCTATGGCAGCTGCTTTGGCAAAGCCTGCCAGCAGTTACACAAATATGTTATTTTCCCCTCATTTTCCCAAGGTGCAGAGGACACAACAACTTCTGTTATGGAGCAGCAACAAAGAGCATTTGGAGCTGTCAGAGTCTGTGTGCCTGTGTTCCTCCGCAGGCAGGGCCACCTCTGAGGACTTGTGCATCCATTTATGTTGCAGTCAGATACTACCACTTATGCTGTTGAAGTGTAATTCTGCAGTACGCACTGAAATAAGTGCTAGAGTCATAGAAGTCAGCCTTCAGCCCCAGCCTCCACACCTTCTGAAAGAGCTTCTCTGGGTCAAACCTTTTCCCAAGCATCAGCTGAAACAAAATCCTCTCGTTGCTGTAATTCTATCTGCCCCACATACTCTAGAGAGTTCTTTGCACAGCAGAAGTCCTTTTCCTGCAAGCAGGACAGGGACAGCAGGTGTTGTGCTGGTGTCCCTTCAGTGGAATCTGATTACCATTTTGGTTGCTTTTCTCTGTCTATTTGATATGGTTGTTTAGGAAGCTGTGGCTGATGCTGCATTTTTAAGCCAAGGACTGACAGAAATCAGGTGTCTTCACTTTATAAAAGAAACATTAACCCACAGGTTGAGATCTGCCTGCAGCATCATTGGCAAACATGAAACTTGAGCTTTTCACAAAATGATTGAAGTTCTTTCCTCATTTTAAAGCAGCTACAAGGTTTAAAAATTGAACAGTAATGCTAGTGGAGATGCAGAAAAAAAGGACTCCCTGAATAAGAAAGAACAAGAGATGGCAGAAAAGGAGGTGTTCCTTCCTGGTTGCAGAAATGGGCAAGGAAAATTACGACAAGGAAGAAGCATCAGTATTCATAGCTGCAGTGAGAGTTGAAATGATGGTCAGGGCCTGTCAGTCCCAATACCGCATCCTTGATTCACATGCACTGATTCAGACATTAATTTGGACCTCAGATGTGCATGTCTGACTCCCAGTGAGCCCTCCTGGAGGGCAGAGAGTGGTCTCCTGAACGGCGGGGCGAGGGTATAAAACCCCAGAACGAGTGAGCTTGGCAGTGGTGAATGCAAAACCTGCCTCGCTGGCATCGGCGGGAGACGACGGCGTCCGTACCCTTGGATGGGACTGGGCTTACTGGTTTCAGTGCAAGACGCTCCCAGGGGTTCACTGCAGCACCAGAATGCTGTCAGTGCAAGTGAAGACTGTCACGGCCACAGTGGCTGGGCTTTTTGTTGGGGTTCCCCTCCCCCTATGCCCCC
>WBMZ01014489.1:0-70892 GCA_013400975.1 Atrichornis clamosus
CTCCTCCGCCTCCTCCTCCTGGCCGCCCCGCTGCAGCCGGGCAGAGGTAAGGGCCGCTCCGCTCCCGCCGCCCCGGGCCCTGCGAACGCCGCTCCGGAAGGCGGGTTGTCCCCCAGACCCGCCTCGGTGCTCTCTGTTACCGTCTGTGTTCTCTCCTCCTCTCGCCCCCGTTCACGGTGCCTCCCTCCGGCGCCCGGTTTTGCCGTGCGCCCGCTTTCCCCCGCCCCGCAGCCGGCGGGACGCGGGTCCCCGCTGTCCCCGTGCCCGAGGATGGCTGGTGCCGGCGCTCCCCGCCGCCCTCGGCCCCCTCCCGCCTTGCCCCCCGTTGCGAGCGGCGGGGACCCGCGCTCTGGCAGCGCTGTGGACCACAGGTCGCATCCGCGGGCTCGGTGGTACACCTCCGCCTTAAAAAGCACGGAACTGCTATATATACACCTCGCTCTATATATATTCTTAATGGAAGCAGCTGCAGCCACTTCTGTTCAGGGATAAGCACTTCCCCGGGATGTTTGCCTGAGCGCGGTGTGTTAAGCGATGGGATGAGGAGCAGCAGCAGAAAGTCACACGCAGGCTTTCGCCCTGCCGCCGACAGGTCTCCACGTTCGCACCTTGTATCGTTCATCACTCGCACCTTGTGTCGTCCCCCCACGTCTGCGTGGCACCCCGAGAGAGTGGTCCTTGTCCCCCGTGGGGATACTCTCACCGTTTACACACACACACACACACACACACACACACACACTAACCGCGTTTGTGACTCTGCTCCAGTAGTACTGGGAATGGGGTTTCTTTCTGAGCACTTGGGGAAACTTTTTTATGAGAAGTGAGCCCACAAAATGCCTAAGTCCACCATTCTGGTGCTTACTCTCAGTGCTTAGTATTTTAATGAGTGATCTTAAGGAGAGGCTCATCTTGCAGAGTGCTGTGGCACGTGACTGCAAAAGCTCAGAAGAGGTTTTCTTAGCTTTATTTATTTTGTGTGTCTGAACCATCAGTTTCATGGGTCACTATTGCAGCAGACCATCTCAGGGACAAGTCTCTTAAAATGCTTATTGCAAGCATAGATTAAATGCTCTTTTTTCACACTTAGCCACATAAAGTGCATCACTTTTTTTTCTTCCCCAAGCAAGCCAGTGCATTCATCTCTGAGGAGCTGCCCAAACTAGGATTTCTTGCAGAACAGGTTTAAAATGAGATCTGATTGCCTGGAGCATCTTTATGAGTAAATTTGTTGAGTACCTTTCATGAGAGTTTCCTATCTTGCTCTGCATCTATAGTTTGATGATTAATATCCCTGCTCTCTACTGGGATACATTGTCTTCCTCTGCTTTCTTGGGCTCTCCTGCAGCTCAGTCCAAGGGAAGGACGTAATTTAAATATGTTCTTTGTGCTTGCTGGGCACTGCTCTGCAAAATAAGTAGTGTGCAGGGCTTAGGACTCAGTGGCATCAGTGTGAAGGACCATATGTGGGCTGTGCAGCTCAGCAATCCAGGGGGGTGGATTATTTACTTCCAGAGTAATCCTAGTTAAATCCTGGATGGAATTTTCCCCATTATAAGAAGTTTAGCTGATTTTTCAGGAGTGGTTTCGTTAAATGTATCAGAGTCAAAGAGCAGAATGAGTTTCTTCCAGTCTCACTGGGTAACTTGCCTAATAATCTGCAAGAATCTGGACTAGTGTGAGCATCCTCAGGTCCTTCCTTTGCCTGATCCAGGAAAGACTGTGCTGAATCAAGCACAGCAAAGACCTGCATCTGGAAAATCCTGCGTGTTTATACTCCAACTCAAAAAGCTCATGTTTCGATCTAAAATTGGAGGGCTTCACAAAGCTCTGTTTTCACAACAATGCTGGAAATGGTTTAGTGTTGCTACAGAGTGGAAAGAAAAGCATACTTGGAAACTTCAAAAGCTGCCACTGGGAGGAATGTCACCCCATGGCTGGCCACAGGAGCGTGGGCTGCTTTGGTCATGGCACGCAGTGGAAGGAGGAGACCTTGGTTTTCATTCAGCTATTATTGTGACTAAATAAACTCTCAAAAATCCAGCAGGCGGGAATGGAGGTGAATATTTCCATGCAGATGGGCAAGTGAAGCTGTGGGAGAGCCAGGGCTGGGTAGCCAGGGTGCGAATGCAAGTGTTTTCCACATAAAGCCCATTATTTTTGCTGGGTTATCCTGTGCACTGCTGCCAGAGCAGCAGCTCTCGAGGAGAGGCTTTGGGCCATGTTGCAGGGTTTGCAAATGTGGATGTTAATCTCTGTTGAAATTATAATTCAGTTGAACAAGTTACATTTTACTTTGTATTACCTATTTATGTTTGAGCTTCTGCTATGTCCAGGAGCTTGAATATAACTTCTGAATGTGAACAAGGAATGAAATGCCTGGGTATGGGGTAACAGCCAGAAGGAAAAAAAAACCACAAACCCTTAAGAAGGCTCTTGTTTGGTATGAATGAGCCCAAGGAGCCTGTTTGAATGAGAGCCATAGAGAGAGCCAGGGCTTGGCGCTCCCGAGTTAGAGCTAACCACGTTGTGGGCAGCAGAGACCCGTCAGCGCAGGGCTCTGACACGGTCAAGCCTCAGTGATGACTGAGAATGACTGACAGGACCTACTTATCCTCTTTTTGTTTTTAGTCCAGGGCACGCTAAGTTTTCCTCCAGCTGTCCAGCTTGATTCACTGCTTCCTGTGCTGCCATAAGCCAAGCCCCTTATGGGAGCGACCCAGGCAGCCACTGCTTTTCATTTTTTGCTGCAATATTCACATGGGATGCAGCAAAAACCCTTTTTCCAAAGCTCTCATGGCAGAAAGTTCTTGGGACAGGACAAAACTCCATGTGGCTCTTCAGCAGCTATTGGCACATCTGCGGAATCTGCAGATGTCACCCAGTAGCAGCATCGTGCGCTGATATCTGCAGATGCAACTGGCTGGAAATAGAGGCCTGACAATGCTTTTATTGACATTTGGGTTGGAAAAAATAGCAGACTGGGAGTTCAAGCCTGAGGCATTTCATTTGGAGTGTGCAGCCTCTGTGCTGAAACCGCGGTTGAAGATTTTGTTAATCAGTTATTGACAGTGGAAGTTAATAGCTGCACCCGGGGGAGCTGGGCCATCAGTGGTATCGAAGGGCACATTCATAGCCACAGGCATGCTTGAACAAGCTGCTGCATTCAAAGCCCACACCATTGATGTCTACTTCAGCTTAACTTGTGTGGTTCTACTTAATTTTTGAAGCCCAAAGCCCAAATCGTGGATTTTGCAAGTGACACTTGCTCGGGACCCCTCGTGCTGCCGGACTCCAGCAATCCAGGAACAAAGAGCATTGCCCTGGCTGATGCTTCTGCTGGGATTGTGGGCAGGGAGAGGCCTTGGTGTCCTCTACCCCTGCTGCCTTGGACATGTCCCAGTGCAAACACGCTGAAAGGCTTAACCTGGATATCCTGTGGAAATGTCTCTCATAGTAAAATAAAAGTAATTTACTATAACATGAGTCCACTGTGAAAATCACCTGTGTGGAAGGGGCAGATGAGTATCTTCCAAAATTTGTTTAATATGAGAAGTTTGTGGAGTGGCCCCCCATATATTCAGCTGGAAGAATTGAGAAAATGTGCCTCTAGACAATGTCCCTAAAGATGTGACTTTAAAAGTCAGCATCTCAGGGGGTTTTGGGCAGCCAGCTCCGTGTTTTAGGCTGGTCAAACAGCCATTGCCTTCTGTCCACAGCAATGGAAGTATTTCATTAGGAAGATGAATAGTTGGATGCTTTGATTAACTAGAAACCATTGAAAAAGAGGTAAGGAAAATCACCAGATTCAGTCATATTTTAGAGGTTCTCAGCACCCCAAAGCAAGTTTCTGTCCTTTTTATTTATCTTGGGGAAGGAAAAGAAAACAAGACCTCCGTACAGGTGAAGAGAGTTTCTCCTGCCATTTAGGCTCCTGGGAGAGATTATTTGCTCGTTTGAACTTACAGTATGTTTAGCATTAAGAATGTCTCAGAATCCCCCTGAACATTATTTTGTAGTGGAGTAACCATTCAGCCAACCCTGCTCTCTCTGGTTCTCTCTTATTGAAGGTCTCAATCTGTGCACCAGTGGAAGCGCCACGTCCTGCGAAGAGTGTCTCCTCATCCATCCCAAGTGTGCCTGGTGCTCCAAGGAGGTAGGTGGGCAGACATCGTTTGTCTTGCTTGCTTTTTGTAATGTTGGAAGGGAGCTCTTTTCTCACCTTGCCTGTTCCTGAGTCAGTCCCATGCCAGAAGGGGTGGGTGAGGGCAGTGGGTGCTCCATGCCAGGCATGTTTTGGGTGTATGTAACTCCTCAGCTCTTTGACATCATAGGAAATAAGTGTTTGACCCCACTGGCCCCCATGCACCCTCAACAGAGCAGCACTGTTCCTTCTGTCCCTTCAATTACCTTCTTGTTTTTGGTGGATGCTGAGTCCCTGTATGGGCTCTGTGTTGCAGGGAACCTTGCCCAAAAGCTCTCTCCCTGAAAAAGCCCCAAGCCCCTGGCTGGTGTCCTGCTACGTGTCCCTTGTTGTGTGGCCTGGCATGGCATGGGCTCTTTTTCTGTAACAAAGATAATTCTCCTTTCTGAATCTATTGTGTCATTTTTGGGGGGAGGGTGACCCATGCTTCTGTTATCCCTGCCATGAGTTGCACTGCTTAACTGAGCACTTCAGAGTGAAAATACATCCTTGTGTTGATGCTGAAGCTACTCACCCGTAATTCAATTGCACTTGTTTGCGAGAAATTGCAAATCCCTCCCCCTGCTCCCTAGGGGCTGCTCTTGAGTTTAGATATATATATATATATATATGAAATCCAATATATGTCTTATCACGTAGACTTACAATTTCTAGAGAGCAAGATACGTGAAAGACCTGATAATGTCTAGTGCATAGAAAGCAGTTGTCTGCTTAGTGCCTGTCCTAAGTGTTTAAGAGAGAAATATAGATGCTTACAGATGCGTGGAAAAACACTTCTTTGCAGGCACAACTGCTGTGCCAGGAACTGGGTTTGGGGTGTGATGCAGAGCAGTGGATGATCTTGAGCCTCTCGATGGGCATGGCCAGTAGTGATGCTGTTCTGTTCCCTGCTGACCCTTATTCCTCCAGTGTGGCCTTCCCTGTCCGGTTTTGAGCGCTTGCTTCACCTTCCCAGCTGCAGCTGGTGATGCTGAGCTGAGGATGCAGGCACTGTCCATGTGCCCCTCTGCTGTTCCCATCCCTCCTCCTGCCAGGTCTGCCTGGAGCAGCTGCAGCTCCTCAGGACGGGGTGGTGTTGGGGATAGGGATGAACTTGGGGCGAAGGCGGCTGCCAGTCCCCAGGGTTTGGCTCAGTCTTGGGAGGTTCCCCAGCCACTGGCTCTCCAGGTCTATTTCACTGGATTTTTCACTTGTGAGCACAGTTGCAGCTCCCCAAGGAAAACCTCGTCATGCTGCAAACACCACGCAGCCTGACAGCGTAACAGCTTGCATGGGTTGTTGTTTCCAGCAAGGCAAATGGTGTGCAGGAGGGAAAGGGTAAAGCAATACATCTTGCTTCTGAGACATCTTGTAAACAGCTGTAAGAGCTTCTCTTCCAGCCAGCTAATCTATGGTGGTGAGATTGGATCCAGGAACGCTGGCTATTAAGCTGTGGGTACCCAAGAGCTTGTACTTTTTTTGTTGGCTTTTTTTACTTGGCATCAAAAGACAACTTTCTGCAAAATGCTGCTGGTGGAAATGTTTATCTGATGGTCACGGTGACCACTAATTGTACAGCAGCCCATGGGACTGGCAGCCTGACTCTTATCATGCAAACAGGATAGTTACCAAAAAAAAATTATTCCTAACTGGAATGGAGGGGCCAAGAAGAAAGATGGGTGTTTACAGGGAAGTCCTGTAATACTTCCTGACCTTTAGCCTGCAGCAGCTATTTAAAAACACACAGTTCAAGGTGTTTCATGCCAAGAACTATGTGTTTAAAAGCTGCTGTTCCCATTACATGCTACATGCTAAAACTTAACAAGTTCTTTTTCTAATTCTGTGTTTTTAATTTTTTTAATTTTTTTTTTTTAGAATGTACTGTTTGAAAGCAATTATTTCTCTTTAGCTGAGATCATCAGGTGAGGTAATGGGATTTTGAAAGATACTTGGAGTTCTTTGACTTCAAATGTTTTAAAGTAATATTATAAACTCTGTAATACCCACTTTATTTTCACAGTCATTTCACCACTTTATTCCCCTTCCCTCTGCCGCAGCCTAGTCGGGTTATTAAATTTATTGATTAAATTGCTCTTAATCTGTTTTCCTTAGCTTTTCCCATTAGCTGTCATTTCCTATTTACGTTGCCTGGGTGCATATATACCTGTCAAATTTTATAGCTCTGCTGCTGTTTAAATATCACAGATAAGGTATTGGAGTGGATTCCTTGGATGGTAGTTGTGTTGTGGTAGAACCTCAGTCAGCTGATTTGTGTGTGTTTTGTGCTCCCTTTGCATTTACTTAACAGGTGTGGAAGCAAATTGGGCCAGCTTCTGTCAACTTTGTAAGCAAAAATTAATAATTTTGTCAGGAGATTATATATAGTAGAAGTCTGTCAGTGCGTGTAGTATAATTCTATATATAATTCTGTATGTTATGTATTATGTACACAGTAAGTCTAGAGATATCTGTTATATGTTTTATATATATATAACTATATAAAGTGTGATTAAATATATTATAGATCTTCCTGTATACGTATACCTTCATGTGTTTCCTTTGGGAAATAAAATCACTTGATGGTACTATCATACCTGTTTGTTTGGGAGCCCTATCCCAGTAGTTTTCCAGGCGGGCTAAGGTTCCTTGAATCGTGAGGGTAAGAGCACATGTACAGGTAGATGCTTACAGCAGAGTGGTCAATCACTTTGGCTGCCACCTCCCAACCTGTTGGTACAGGGTGCATCACATCCCCTGGCCTGGTTTGACTTCTTTTCACTTCTAGTTGTGTTCCCATCCAAAGGGATGATGATGGATGAACTGATGATAGCAGCTTCTGGTATGCAGCAGCCCTAGAGCCTCCAGGGGCTGCTGAGCTAAACACAAGTCTTTGGGATGTTGGAAATTTGGAAACAGACATCGGTTCTGTCGGCTTGTGGAAGAATACCTTGAAAGGCAGGCCCTAAAGCAGGTGATTGCAGTGGCACTTAGAAGAGGAGGTATGAATATGCAGCCTTAACCATGACCTGAGCATGCCTTGAAACAGGGCTCTCTGAGGAAAAATGGCTCTTGGGGTGCTGGAGACTGCTGCAGCCTTTCCATCCGTGCTGGAATATGAGGAGATCCCTCAGCTTCTCCTGCAAGGTCCAGGAGAAGCTGGAAATGACTAGAAAGTGCTGACATGCTGCTGTTAAAATACTCTGACTGGAAACTGCACACTGCCCTAGGGGGGGGTTGCTGTGGTCTCTGTGGCAGCCTGATTTCCATGGGTGGGAGAGGAGGATGCTTGTTGAATTTTTTCCAGTGGAATCAGGTTGCCCAGGCTGAGTGGGGCTTGTCGGGCTTGCTGGGGAGAACAGGGAGCTCTGGAAGTGGCTTTGGTCTGAGCTGATAGAGCAGGTGTGATAGGCAGGTGGGGGTTGTGTTTGTGATAAACCTACCCGGGGTGATTGCAGGGGGAAAGCTCTTCAAATGAGCATTTGGGAGTACCAGCATGGGGGGAAGAATTTCGATATTACATTGCTGTTACCTTTGTTTGCTGCTTTGGGGAGCAGTGTACCAATGTACAGACTCCTCTTGTCTGTTAGGTGGATGAACTGTGTGTTCTTCTATCCATTACCTATGTGGATGCGTTTATGTGTGTACATGCAAAACAGAGATGCAGATTAGTTAAACTGCAATGTCCTTTTTGATTAATTGAACTGAAATTTCCCCAATGGCACCCTCAATTTTCCAGCAGGTGCTTTTATCCCATCCTCTCCCATCTCAGAAATGTATGCCTGGAGAACGAGGAAGGAAAATCAAGGATGTTGCTAGAGGGAACGTGTCAATTCTTTTTTAAATGGAGAAAGCAGGCATTTTTCAGACTGAATTAATGCAGAACTGGATTGATTAAAGCAAAAAATGGTAGGGACATGCCTAGTCAGGAGTTAGATATTCGATACAGTCAGTGCTATTCTCCAGTTTTATAGCATGAACCAAGCAATTTGTCTTAAAACTGTCAAACTGATGAGCATGTAATTGTCATGGTGTTGTCTCCATTCATTCTGTCTGCTTGTGTGCATTTGCCTTTGTGAGCTTGTCAGCAGAGAGGCCGCACTGCGACGTGCCCACAGGGCTCGAGCAGCCGCAGTTACTGACAGGGGCTGGGGGACCTTCCCCAGCCAGTGTTCCTCCTCTGTGGCACTCTTTGGGGTGGTTCCCACTTGTGTGGGGCATCTGCTGCATTTCTTGCCAAAGCAGGCCTGCAGGCAGATGGTTGGCAGGTATCTGGGCAGACCGAATTGCTTAACTAACCACAGGGTGTTCTCTGCTTGGGGAAAATTGGGGCTTGAACCAGCGTGCTGTGTCTGAGCTGGTGTGGGGCTGCCTTTTGGTGTGGTTTCTTGTGAGCTGTTTGAACCTGTGCAATGCCCTTTACTCCCCAGCTCTGCTCATCCTTTTTTCCTTTAATTGAACCTGCATGAGCCTTGATTTTCTCTGTCACAGAAAACCTTGCGCTTGAGTTGGATGGTACCTGGCAGCCCCAGTTTCAGTTTTGGCTTAGGATTTTGATGTATGGGTGCATGTGAGGGTGTTAGTTTGCAGGGTGCAGTGGTGATTGCTGGGACTTACCCAAGGCCACCGTCACTCCCCTGCTCAGTGTTACCCTGCTTGAGTAAGAAATCAAGCAGAAGTAGGGTCAGTCCTGCACACCTGGGTGCTGAGCTGCATCTCCCTCCCCTGAGGGTGGGTATTTTCTTCCACCTCGGATTTTCACTGAACAAGAAAATAGCTGGATTTGATTGGAGCTTAGGAATTGCTGCCCTGTGGCAAGTCCTCTGGGCCCATTTTAGAGGAAAGTTTAAGTGAAAATAGCTGGGTCAAGTAAGGGGAACCTGGGGTCTGGAGGAGTTTGGAGGTGCTGCCGACCTAAGAATTGAATAGGGGCTTTCCCCTGGCCTCATGGGCTTCTTTTGGAGAACTTTATCACTGAGATATCATAAAAGCACATTACAGCAGTAACCCTTTCTTGACATCATGCAAAGGGTCAGGCTTGCACATACGCGGGCACCCTGCCCCAGAAAAGCTCCCGGCAGGCCCCACATCGGTGTGCTCCTTGCGCTGCACGCCAGCGCTGTCCTGTCCTCAGCAACAGGATGCTGCTGTCATGTACACCCCTTTCTGGGATGAGGAACATCCAGATAAACAGTACCAAACCCAGAGCCACCTCTGTTGATGTTACCAGCTTGATTACTAAGTAGTAGCAGCTGGGGGAGAAAGTCACCATCTTCTTTTCCCTAGGCTGCCTGTCCCCCCTGGCTCTTACTCTGCTACTCCAGACTGAAAATTAAGCCCTAATTCAAAGCCCTTTGAGGTCAAGTGTTTCTGTTCACATCAAAGGTCTTGGAAGCAGACTCCAGGAAGGATTGGAAACACCTGATAGAAGCTGCAGTTATATGAGCAGCCCTAATTATTGTCCTGTTTGGATGCTCCTCTACAATTTTAATACCTGGAGAGTAACAAAAGTTCCCAGCTGCACTCCTGGGCTGTTCTTGTTGCGTTTGGCGCAGTCAGAGGTTCCTTTCTAATAAGTGGCAGCAGAAATGAGCTGGCAGAGGTGTTCGCCTGGAGCTGTGGTCTGGGTCTCTGAGAGAGCAGGAGAGCATCTCCCCATGGGTGCCCTGCTGCTGGGTGGATAGGCCCAGGAGAGCACCTGGACCCCACAGGTGCTTCACTGTTTTGAGGTAAAACCACATCCGAGAGAAACTTTTCTCCAAGGCTGCCTGAAACGTGCGGTGCTGAAAGGCTGGGCGTTATTTTCAGTTTCGTGAGGGATTCTGATTTCTATTTTGTCAAGCTGGAGGTGATTTAAATAATCCCAGTCCTCCTTTTTGGAAGTTCATCTGTCTACGTGACGCATTCCAAGAAATTTGTGTTCGTATCCATCTGATGTGCTGTCGTCAGTTTCTTGGCTGGACCCCGCTGCAGGATGCTGGAATGCAAATCTCGCATTTTTCAAATAGCGCTGGGACCTTGTAGTGAGAAAAATGCAGCTGGAAACCTCTGTCTGTGTCCCAGGGCCCTGTATCCAAGCCTGTCCTTGAGGGACCCCTGGAGATCACCTCATGGGGGTCCGTCAGGAGCCTCTCCCTCCGCCGTGTCTCCCCTGTCCTCTGCCGTGCTGGAGCTTCAGCAACAAGTGAGGCTTATTCAGCCCCACACTGGTTTTGGCTGCACAGCTGAAGGAGGGGCTGGCATGGCTGCAAGCATCTTCTCTGCATTATTTAATGTAATTTTAGTCCCTCAGCCCTGGAGCTGAAGAGGGTTGTCTCTATTGTTGTAGTGCAGAAATAAGTAGGAATCGGCTGCTGAAAATCCAGTAAGTTTTGGGCATGTGACTTGTTCCCTTTGGCACTTTTGGAGAGGAAGAAAAAAGGCATTCTAACAAATGGGCTCTTTGCAAAAGGCTGCATTGTGTGGCTGGCTGTTCTCGAGTGCAGCCCTGCACAAGGCTGCATTGTGCGCCACGCACGGGGCTCACAGCAAGGGCTGGAGCCCTGGGACGGGTGCTGGGAGACTCCTGGCCATCCTTTGGGAGTGAGTCGCTGCCTGCACCTCGCTGCCTGTGCCTAGCTGCCTGTGGCGGGCACAGTCTGTGTTTTAACCAGCTCCTGTGAAGTCTCTCCCATCTCCCTTATTCTCCACGCAGTGCCTGTGTGGACACGTGTGGTGTCTCACCCAGGAAAGAGTGTGCAGGTCCCTGGAGCCACCCAGTCTTCAGCTTCACATCCTGACTCGGCTCTCTCTGGGTTGGTGGGTTTGTCCAGCTTCCCTCAGTGCCTTGTCCTTCCTTCTGTCTTTTGCAAAGCTCCTTTGAGGTGATGTATGTACATAAAATAATGGAGGTGGCAATGGGCTGTCCGTGCAGCAAATCAAATGCTTTCCCTTGCTCTCTTGTGGCCCAAGCCAGGGCTGGGAACAGCTGCTACTGCTGTGGCTGGAGTGAAAACCCAGGCTTAGCCTTCTGTTTTGGTGCTCTGCGAGCAAATTCAGTATTCAAATCCTTGCAGAATTTCCTTTTTTTGGTAGATCCCTTTGAAAGGCTCAAGGCTTAGTGCAGGCTGCTTCCGAGTACAGTCACCACAAAGGACACCAGCTTCTCCTTGTCATCTCCTAGTTCCTAGATACTAGCATGTCAAAACAAAGTCCCTGCAGTGGGATTTATGTATTTCTCTCCACTTCCTTTTTGTCCATTCTTCACCCCCCAGGAGTTTGGCAGCACAAAGTCCGTCACGTCCCGGTGCGACTTCCTGCAGAACCTGATAGCAAACGGCTGTGCCGGAGCCATCGAGAACCCCAGCAGCAGCATCAGCGTGGTGAGGAACGTCCCTCTGAGCAGCAAGGGCTCTGGCCAGACCCACCTGGACGTCACGCAGATCACGCCTCAGAAGGTCGCCTTGGATCTTCGTCCTGGTGAGTCCCCAGCGGCTCCGTGGGGTGTAGGGGAAGTGAGAAGGGGTGGCCAGGACATGCCAAGAGTGTGTTGTGTAGCTCATGGCCTTGTAGCCCACTAAAGCAGGTGGCTGCTGCCCCTTTCACACCTGTGAGTTTTGCTGGTGCATCATGAACAGGTTTGGGCCTGAGGCACATGTCAGTCAAAGCCCACCCACAACTGCTACCAATACTAGTCTGAACCCTTGCATGTGTTTAAAAAGAACCTGCCCAGCTTAAAAATGGAATCACTGGGTGGAAGGAGTTAAAATAACTTTGGTTCCTCCACTAAGCTGACAGTGCATGACTCTAAACTGAGACAGCTCCTTCTATAAATTGGAAACAAACCCACATATCTGTTTTCTGTTGGTATGCTAAAGAGCCATGGGATCAAGGCAGAAGATGGAGATTTGAACTTGTGACTCAGGCCTTGGACTGTAGCCAGGTCCCTCTTTCATTCCCCTGAGCCATCACTTTTCTTCAATCTCTTCCTTTTAATTAAAAATCAGAAGGCAATGGCTCATTTGAGCCATGCGAGCATGCTTGTTATCAAAAGTTTTTGCATAGTGGGGGGAGGCTTTAATGTGGGTTTAGAATTCTTGCAAAAATCTGGCAGCCGACATTTCTGAAGGGGGGGAAAAAAGCTCTTTATTGCAAAGTTAAGAAGCAAATATAAAAGCTTGATTCATTATAATCAATTGGTGTGGGTTTCTAAGGCTTACAGTTTTGTGACAGCTCTCACGAGCATACAGAAAAACAAAATGGGATGTTTTGCCCAGAGAAAACAGGGGTTTGAGCTGGTGCTAATGCTACCAGTGCTCTCCCAGAGCCTACCAGTTGCTGCAGGAGTTTTTGTTTTAGCTGTGTAAGTTGTCACTTACTGTGTAAGCAGTCACCACTGTCTGTACATCTGGATGAGTGGCTTCTGCCACTGAATGTTGCTGATGAAACAGGTTTGCTGCCATTAAAAAAGGGAGCAAAAGGGAGCTTTTATTACTGCTGTTTCTTGAGGCAATTCCTGACAGAAAGGGCTGGCTCAGCTTCCACATCTCACCTGCTGTGCACCCACCTCCATGTGCAGTGCTTGGTGCTCAGCGGATTCCCCTTTCCCAATCCCGGTCCAGTGCCCGCCGCTCCAATCTGCGTCAGGGCATGGGGATCCATCTCCCTGTGGCTTCCTGGGCTTTGTGCTCTTGGGTGCCTCGGGCTGCACAGGGCTGGTGCTGCTTGTGCCCGCCCCTGCAGGGCACCACACTCGTGGCCATCCTCAGTTCTTGATGGAGAAGCCCCCCAGGCTGGGCTGAGCTGCAGGAATCACCCCGAGCACCCCCGCAGCAATTCCCACGCTGAGCCAGTGAACTCCCGTCCCTGTGCTCCTCTTGCAGAGCACCAGAGTTGTTGCAGGAGGGAGGGACATATTTGGAATAGTATCTCCCATTTTTGTGTTCTTTTTGATGTTGGGCAGCACTCCACCTTTGGGCTGATGACTTCCTAAACCCTTGTATTAGCAGCCCCAGTTTTAATTAACCATTAATCCTTGAGCTTGAGAGAATGGGTTTCACCCTGTGAACCCAAGACAAAAAGGAGACAATGTTGATTTAATTTTGGGCATGAAGGGTGTACTATTTCAAAGATGAATTCACGCGGCGGTCTGTGGCAATGGTGATCTTTTATTCTTAGGCTGCTAAGCAGAAGGGAGTGGATTGTCAATTGTTTGCTGTTCCCACCCAGGCAGTTTGATCTCATCATCCTGTGGCAGAAGTCACATCCCTAAATCTGTGTCCTCAGCTAAACTCCAAAGGCCTTAAACTGATGTCCTTACAGGGTAGCTTTTGGATTGAGCATTTAGTTTTTATAATATTGATCTTTAATTTTGAGTCCAGCTATAAAGCAGTGTGTCCTAGTTAAATGAAAAATAGAAATAGTGAAAAAGGAATTAAAAAATGAATAGATGCAAGCTGTGTTGCCCATCAAGCCATAAGCCTCATGAAGCAGGAATAAGCTGGATAAGCATGATTGTCATGTTTATATTCTTAAATTGGCCAAAATCAGTTTTTCCAGTTTCTACACTGCCTCTATGTTATGGTATCGAAGAAACATTTCTGAATTCTGCTTTGAGTTTAAAACTTTTCAGTAAAAGCCCTGAAGAGAAGATGGTGGTGATGGTACGTGAGGAAGGAGGGAGCTGGAGTATCCCTAGAAGTGTGAGAGTAATACTGTCCACAGAGAATAATAAATTCTTTTGCACTTACATCTACATACATTAGTGATATTTTCTCTGCCATAATTGGTTTGTGCAGTTTGAAATGAAAGAAGAACAAGCCAGAGGATTCTGTTGAATTTGGTGCTTCTCAGGGACTAATAAATTCATAATTATTTAGAGAAGCAGGCTTGATCAGAGCATCCCAAATACCCTTTCTGACGGGAAGAACAGTGTTTTGGAAATGGAAATGTTGCAAAATACAGGATACATCCCCTTTTCCAATGGGAAAAAGATGTAGGAATGAAAAACATAGGCTTGGGAATGAATTTTCTCAGATTTAAACACAATTTAGCAGCACTAAATTAAAGTCAAGCTTGCAATCAAGGTTTTTTACCCTGCAATCAGTGCCAATAGGTTTTGCACTACATTAGTTATGTTCTTGTTCCCTCACAAAATGCCTGCCAGGTACAGTGTCGGGCCCACCTGGAGCACCTGCTGTGCTCCGCATTTCAGCCCTATGCCGGGAAAGTCCTGCTGCTGCTGGACAAGAAAGCTGGGGAGAATAAGGAGTGTGAGCTTCGTGCTTCCTACAGCTGCCATCTGGGCAACGTCTCCGTGTGCATGTTTGCACACCGTGCCTCCTGCAGCCCTGTCTTTTCCAGGTGTGGCTGTAGCAGGCTGCATGGAAATGCTTAAATAGAAAGAGGGTGTTGTTTGGGGAGCTCTGGCCGATTCCTCTAGTACCCCAGCACGGAGCTGCTGGTGGAGCACAGCACAGACCGGGATCTAAACCCTTCCCAGCTTTGCAGGAGAGGCAGCCTCTGACCTCTCCACGTGTCCCCCTGGGTGCTGGGACCCCGGCTCCTTCAGCGAGGGGCTGGGTGCTGCTGGGCTAAAGCAGCTGCTGCAGAGCCTGGGAAAGCGTGTCCACACTCTCTCCACACATCGAGATGGTTGAAGAGATCACTCTGAAGCAGATCCTGGAGCCGGGGAGGGGTTTGGCCCTGCAGCTTGCTGCAGCCTGTCCCCATGCAGGGCTCCTGCCAGCCAGGCTGCAGAGCCCCTCATGCTGTGCAGTGCCAGCATGGCAGTTTTGGGATGCTGTTGCTGCTGTTGGGCTGGAAGTAACTGGGAGCAGCTGTGCTGCTGTGTGCAAGGAGTAGAACAATAAAGCAGTTAGGGAAATGTTCTCACAATACTAAAAAATGTGAGTTTCATTTCTGGAGAAGAATAGGGGAAGCCACAAGTGTTTTGCAGAACGTGCCACTGCCCAAAATTCAGCCTTGAGCACGAAGGGCTGGGAGAGGGCAGGAGTGGGAGCTTGGTTTTGAAAGGATCCAATTGCTTGGGTCTGAGACACCCCTGAGCTGGAAAGGGGATTGAGGTGGCAGCTGGAAACGTGGGATCTCCAAACCAGCCCGGGTTGGGAGGTTGCGGGAGTCTGGGGTTTCTATTTAGACTCCTCCCTCAGCAAACAAAAGGCAAACTTTCACCTCCTTCTGTCTGGCTCCACCAAGGTCCGTGTGGTGTGAAGTTGAGTTCACTTTGAAGCCACTTCAACTTTCTTGAGGTGTAGATGGTGCCAGTGATGGCCTTCCCTGGCAGCCCTTCTGGAGTGCATCTCTAGTGAAACCGATTTGGCAAAGGGGAAGTTCAGGGGTGGGCTTTCCTCCGCTTCTCTTCACGTTTGCACAGCCTGTGACCCAGCCCTCTCAGCTCCTTCCCTTGTGCTCATCACTTCAGGAAGCTTCACCTCTGCCTCACTGCTTGCCTGGGTGACCCTAACAACCTTCTTTTTTCAGTTCACTTCCCTTTTGCCCTTCGTTCTCCAGCTCTCTTTTGGGAGGAGGTCCTTTTCAAAGGTGTTTCTTCTGTGTCTGCTTTGCCTTGACTTCCCTGCACAGTTCAGGGGAAGTCTTGTATTCATCTCATGCTGGTTGTTTTCTCCTGACTCTTACTCTCTTCTTTCTCCACCTCCTTCTCTTTTTTATGCTGGACTTCTTGGGCTGCTCCTGGTTTGCCCATGCTTACGTACCCACGTAAGCATGGGCAGGGTCCCTGTCTCAGTAGTTCATGAAATATCCTTTTAAGGTTCACAGTGCTAGCTTTTCTTTCCTGTTTTCTAGGAAAACATTCCTGAACTGCACACAGCCCAGGGCAACAGCATTTTTCATGTGTCCCTCCCTTAGATGCTCTCTCAAATGAGATGGAAAGACCCTTTCCCATATGTCTAATAGAGACATGCATTCCATGTTTCTTTTTTGCCAGACAGTATACTACATAGCTTAAGAGACCCAAAGTCAATACAGGTTTTCTTGTTAGTCTCCTAAGGGATGGATTTGGAAAAGCTTATTCCTCTCACCCTCTCCTTCTGAAAAGTGATCTGTCTGCTCTGCAGGGGAAGAAGAAAGCATGCAGTCTGGATTTGTGTGTGTGCTGGGAGTTTCCTTTTCACTGTGTTCAACTCTTGTGTGTGTGCAGGTGACCAGACCTCGTTCCGAGTTCAGGTTCGGCAAGTGGAGGACTATCCTGTGGACCTCTACTACCTGATGGATCTCTCCCTGTCCATGAACGACGACCTGGATAATATCCGCAATCTGGGGACCAAGCTGGCTGAAGAGATGCGAAAGCTCACGAGCAATTTCCGTCTGGGGTTTGGCTCTTTTGTGGACAAAAACATTTCTCCTTTCTCCTACACAGCACCAAGATACCAAAACAATCCCTGCATTGGGTAAGTGGTGAGTGTACCCTGAAGGGACAAGCCCTGTGTTTGCACAGAGCCTGGCTACAGTCTTCACTTCTATTCTTGCTTTAAATAATGAACCACACTTCAGCCTCAGCTTTTGGGAATGATGATTAGCCATGGCTGTCACTGTGATACCTGAGCAATTCAAAATAGGACAACTTCTAATTTTGCTGTGGCTGTTGGGAGAACGCTGCGTCTAGAGATGGGAAACTGTTGTATCAGGGAGCCTGAAGCTATTTTTAAGTACCTGAAGAGGATGCAGACATAGCAGGCTTTTTTACAGACTTTAAACAAAAGGAGCCAGAGCCAGAAATTCTTGATTTCTGATCCTAGCTCTGAGTCATAGTTTGGCCTTGAGTAAATCAATTAAGCTTTTTGTCTGCATTTTACAGATAAGGAGAGCAAGGCAATGTAAGTCCTTACCAACAAAAGTGTTTCGGGGAACTGAGATTTGTGATGGCCTATAGCACTGATTAATGAGTTCTTGTAGAGTGATTTGAAGGCAGCAGGCAGGTTTTTTCATCTTTATTGCTCTGGAAGGAAAGCTAACTGGCAGTTGCAAAAGACACAAATGATGTGGTTTGCTTTGTGGTGGTATCAGAGCCTTTGTCACTTTATTTCCCTTTTTTTTTCTTGTTAGTGTCTTTACAAGAGTCTTTTTGTTTGCCTTTTAACCACCAGAATTGGGATCAAGTACGTTGAATTGAGGATTATGCCAGAGTGAAATTTGGTGTAGTGGAGGGTGTCCAGGCTCAGGTGGGTTTGGATGTTGGAATCAAAGGATGGATAGAGCAGCAAGTGCCCTCCTGGGACAGTGTCACCACTGACACCTTTGTAGTCCCTGTCTTCACTTCGTCCATCAGTGGGTGCTTTCTAGTCATGTAAGGACAGTAAGGTTAACACTTTTTTTGAGCCATTTGTGGATACTTACATTGTAAGATCACCACATGAATGGATGCCAGACGCTGCATGTTTTAAGTATGAGAGGCAGATAAAGAGAACTTGCATCAGCTGTGAGTTTTTAGGCCAGCTTTTGGCACTGACCAAGCATTTGGCATCTCACTGCACATTGCCTGTTGACCAGACAAAAATCGCCTGTATTCTCTTTTCATCAGTTCTGTCCAGAGTGGAAAGACAAATGGATTTTAACACTGAAAACTGTTACTTTCACCATGAGGTGGAAGTGACCACGCTGAGCCAGGAAGTGGCTCTGCCACAATGGCACTGCACTCCACGCTCTTCATAGTACTTCTCCCAGAAATTTGGCGTGGCCTCTGAGGGATCCTCTCAGTCATCTCTGTCATCCTCAGTCTCTGACTCCTGCTCATGTTGCCCTCGGGCTGGGGACAGGCTCCAGCTGGAGAGATCTAGGAAACTTGGTTTGGCTGTGTGTGATTTAATTAGAATGACATGGCTTTTGATGAGTGAAATAGAGTGAAATATGCAGGAGGAGATGGGTGAGAAAGGAGGAGGGGATGGAACTGGACAGCTCAGCAACAAGGCATACCAGAAACTACCAATGACCTTTCATCAAGGGCATCCAGAGCTGTCACCTCAGCTTTTCCCTCTGTGATCAGGCTATCTGTGTCTTCTTTTGGCTTTACCCAGGTGGTTACTTTAAGCCAACCTGGTCTTGGAAAAGCATTTAGGAAGGATTGCCCAAGGCAGCTCATCTGGTAGGTGCTGCCTTCCAGTTGCCATGTGTCTCCTCTTCATCCAAACCAGGATGGCTCCCTGCTCCCCAGCGGAATCTCCTTTCCCAGCCGGCTCTGTGAAGGGGCTCTTGCTGCTGCCATGTGTGTCACTGGTGCAGTGAGGTGGCTTGTCAGGCGGGGTTTTGTTTGCAGCTATTTCTAGTGTCAAAACAAACTGTTCAGCATCTAATAAAAGCTACAAGTAAACATGAGCTGCAGTGGGTGACCCTGGTCCAGGCTCTCTCCTCCTCTTCCTTGTGGTGATGACTGACTTGCAGGTTTGGGTGGGGTGCAGCTCTGTTTTCCTGCAGGGTCAGGTTCAAGGGATTTCCACAGGGATCCCTTGTGCCTCCTCCATCACCCCTGCTCCCGACTTGGCATTGTTGTGGGCTGAGGGCAGCTTGCTGAGACGCTGCAGTGCAGAGGTTTCAGACATCACAAACTCCTTGCCTTGCCCTAGGTGTGAGCAAGATGCAAGTCTGGACATGGATTATGTATCAAAAGGGATGGCTCTAATTGCCAGCCAGGCCCAGGGCAGTGGGACCTGCCCTGTGGTTAGGTGTGTGTGGCTGTGTGGATGGAAATCCCTGCTTTGAGGTCCCCTGCGAGGGATTTGAGTTCTCAGTGATGGTAAATCTTAAATACTCCTTTGTGTAAGAAGCCTCTTGCAACTTACTCATAGTGGGTCATGTGTCAGCAGAGGCTTTTAATTGTTCTCTGAGTTATATCTCTGAAGATAAGAGTGAATTAGTGCCAGGCCAACTCCTTTTAAACATATTTCTTCTTAACCCTTTCCATCCCTTTCCCCTGCACACACTCACTGATTTCCCACGCCACAGGAGCTGCTCTGCTGAGCTCTCCAGGTGAGCACCAAAACTGCCTTCTCATGGTTTTGTATGGGAAAAAAAGCTTTCCTGCTAGCCTGCCAAAGCATTTCTCTGCCTTAGGGCGCCCCTCCTACCTTTCTGCTCCAGTGGTACTCTGGGAAGCAGATATGTGTTTGCTCACCGGCTTGCAGGGAGAGGGGGACGAAGCATGAACTGGTGCTGGTTATTATTGCATCTCATACTGGGCAGTTGCCAGGTGCCTGGTGATGTGCAGTGGGCGTAGGGTGGCACGTACTGGCAAGAAAACTGGATGGCACAGTGAAAATCCATATTGCAGAATAGGGGAAGGTAGCTCTCGGCAGCCATGCTCCTGCTTGGTGCCCTTTGACACCAGCCCACTTGTTCTGCAGGTGTGGGGCATGGCTCCCATGGCCCTCCCAGCATGCTGGGGAGGGTGGCTCTGCAAAAATGCACCTCTGTATCATTGGGTCACATCCTTCACTGGAGATTCCCAAAGAAAACCACTTCACGGGTGCTGAAACTGCAGAGCTGCATGGCCCAGCGTGGGCTGGTGCTTGGTGTCTTCACTCACGGTGTACACGGTGAGGGATGTTCAGTCCGGGTGGGATCTCTGGAAACTTCAGCTTCTCAAAGTCCCTCAGGGGAAAAAAAAAATATCGGCTCCACCGTAGAGTTTTGTAGATAAATCACCAGAACCTGAAGTGTCCAAAATAGTAAGCGTTGTGAAAGTATTTCAACTCTCTGAGCAGAAATTTTGGAGACCAACTCGGTAGAGCTGGGAGCTTCTGCAGCTCTTGGCTGCTGGTGTGGTTCCTCCCAGCTGACCAGTCCTCTGTTCCTCCTGCAGCTACAAGCTGTTCCCCAGCTGCGTCCCATCCTTTGGCTTCCGCCACCTCTTGTCCCTGACGGATAAAGTCGACCGTTTCAACGAGGAAGTCCAGAAACAGAAGGTTTCTCGCAACAGAGACGCTCCAGAGGGCGGCTTTGATGCGATTTTGCAGGCTGCTGTGTGCAAGGTGAGTTGCTCTGATTTCTTGGGCAAAGCAAAAGAAGAGGAGGAGAAGGTTTCTTCTGTTCTGTTCTTGGACCAAAGTAAAGCTTCAGTTTGCCGTTTTTTGGAAGTAACCACTAAATTTTTCCGGGAGAAACTGAAAAACACCTTAAAAAGTAGAAACTCTTGGTTTTGTGCTTTTGTAGATGAACAGGCAAAGGAAGAAAAGTTAATGCTTTTTCTAGTTTGAAGGGATAAAAATTTAGGGCTGAGATTTTATTACACAGCTAGACTTCTGGTGCTGAACCCTGAGCACCCAGGACAGAGTCCTTTAAGATTCCCTTGCACTTGTGTGCAGCAGCACTGCCTGTCAGCTCAATGCATTTCCCAAGGGCGTGTCAAACACACCTTGCAGCAATTGGCCCATGTTGAGGGTTGGAGCTGGTTCCTGCTGTTCATACTTTCCTCCTTTATGGGTGGAGTTGGATGATTCCACCCCTGGGCTCTGATAGCCTGCTTCCCTCTTTGTCAGCAAAACTGGAGCAGAGTTCATCAGCTTGGTGCCACATTAGCCACGTCCTTAGGGTTTTTGGAGATACTTGTCTGAAGATTCTTCTGGAACAAGTAGTTGGGTTGCTCCATATCCCTTTGCCTGTCATGAGTGGAAGTGTTTGCTCCACTCTGGTATGTGTCTGAGCTTCCCTGCTCACCAGGAATGGCTCTGTTTGCTGTTTCCCCTCTTGCTGCAATTTGCTTTGTGTTTGCTTCAGCCTTGTGTAGTCCGTTTGGCTGGGTATGTTTTCTTCTGGGTCTGAGTTATGGGAGCCAGGAGATAGGCATCATCTGTGGGAGTGGTGGGATGCAGGCATGTGGGAAACCAGATCTTTCCTCGCCTGGGTTGGCTTCATTGTGCTCCATGGTCTTGTCAGGACTGAACCTGCCCCATCGGATCTGATGCCACCCAAGAGTCATCTTCCCACGGATATTGTTGTTGGCACAACTACAGTGCTGCTCCCAGTACTTGTCTGGGTATAAAGTGCTTCTCAGTTTTGGAGAGGTGGCTCTCATGGTTAGAGCAGAGACGCCTCAGGATGGTGACTCAGTTGTGCCATTCACTGTGTGGGTTTTTGCAGTCCCTTCCACCATTATTGCAAAAGCAGGACATTTCCCTACGGTGCAGCAGTACTTCAGTGTGTATCACACAGGCTCATTTTGGAGGTGTTGGTGGAAGGCAGGAGGCCTGCAAGGTATTTCGTGCACATTTGTGCCAG
The DNA here is from genome assembly GCA_013400975.1 of Atrichornis clamosus. Taxonomy (NCBI): domain Eukaryota; kingdom Metazoa; phylum Chordata; class Aves; order Passeriformes; family Menuridae; genus Atrichornis; species Atrichornis clamosus. The sequence continues at coordinate 21,410 of WBMZ01014489.1, forward strand.
TCTCAGACTGTTGGTAAGGGCCAAAATCTTTGACTATCTTTCTTGAGTGCACAGCCTGGTCCCTTCTAAATTTAGAAGATAGATTTCAATGCTAGCACCATCTAAATTCAGGACTGAGCACCCTCTAGGAAGAGTGAGCAAAGGTGAGTGTGTGCACATGCGTGGCTCTTGGCATGATGTGGCAGGTCATGACAGGGAATTTCTGCAGCCACAGCAGTTAATTAATTACTGGAGCTTGGGTGTGGGAAAGACAGTCCATGGGAGCTGGTGTGCAAGGCAGAAGAACTGGCTGTGCCATGACTTGTTCTGCCTTGGCAGTCCCTTGCTGTGGACAGAGCAGCTGCCTCTGATTGCAGCCGTGAGCAGCAAACATTCTGTCTGTCCAGAGTTTATAAAGCCAAAATTTCAGGCCAGCTGATTGACAGTAGGATGTTTGGTCCCACAGTCAAAATGGGAACTCAGTGCCTCATTTCCATTGCGGTGGCTACGCGATGGCCCAGGCTGGTCGGCGGCCGTGGGTTGTGGTGAGGCTCAGCACCACTGAGGTGGGTGAGGGGTGCCGACATCTGGGGTGGCAGTGCAGTGCTGCTTCCTGCTGAGGATGCTCTTTGCACGGAGGTTTGCATCCAGCGGTGACTAATGGAGTACCCTGGGGATGGAACCCTGCACAGGTTTCCAGACGGTAGGTTGTTAATTCCGGAACTCCTTCCCCCCGTGCAAGTAGAGCAGTGTGCAGGTACCTTGATGCCTTCCTCATCACTACTGTGGGACTCGATTGCATCTCACTGGCATGCTCCAGCTTTTTCCAGGGCAGTTCTCACCTGAGGAAGTCCCCTGCCCTGGGATGATGCAGCATGTTGACCATGAAGTACTTTGTGCTCAGCATCAGGGGGATGTCCCCAGGAGAGCTGGTCATGGCATGGCACAGCCTCACTGTCTCCAAGCCATGGTGTCTGAGGGTGGTCTTCTCCCCTTCTGAGGTGTCAGAAACAATCCCTGCTCTGTTGACTAGGCATTTTTATGCTGTAATGCATATCAAGCATTTCTTCTGCATGAGCTGACTTAAGAGCTCTGTAGCAGTTGAGCCATTTTTTGGCCTGGTTTTCAACCCAAGGAGTGGGGAGAATTTGTACAGCTAATACAGACTAAGGAGCAGGCCCAGGGTTTGGCTCCTTTCTAAAAGATGAAGATATAGTAAATGTTATTCTGGACTCAATGAGAGAGCTGGAGACAATAAGCCTTTATTCTGATGCTAGAATAGTAAGCCAGGAATATTAATCAACCTTCCATAATTACGTTTTCCATTTGCAGTGTGTTGGTTTTTTGCCATTCTCTAAGTGCAAGCTTCATATGTCTCGGTGGTATGTGTAAGTTTCAGATCTTATATGCTAAGATGCAGCAAGGAGATAATGCTGGATTGGAAAATAAAGCATCTTTTGAAATGGTTTTGATTGGTGCTTGCTAGGCACTGGTACATGGAGATAGCCAAGACATCTGGGAGACACTGAGGTGCTTTTCAGATCAACACCAAATGAAGGAGGTTTTGGCTTTTAATCCCTAAGGCATACTTGCCTTGCACCTGTATCTGTTTCTTGCTTCCAAAAAGGTCTGCACCTGAGACACTGGTGAGGTTTTAGACAAACTGATGAATCCATGGGGGTCTCCTGGCGGTTGAGTCTTGGCAATTGAATGGATTTTATTCAGCACCCAAAGTATAAATTTAGATATTTATTCAGGCATGGAAATACAGGTTTTGCAGCCCTTTCAACAGTATTTGGAGAGCTGTGCTGGGCTTAGGCAGCTGTGGCAGTTTTGCCAGTCACTGTCGGCTGTATGGGGTGAGAAGCTGGTTTTTTGAGGCAACTGTAGCTGGTCGTGGGAGTAGGGGCAGGATCCATAGCATGCCCAGCCCTGTGGAAACATGCTACTCTGCTTTGGGTCCAGTCCCACCCCTGCTTTCAAAATCCTTATATCCCCTAAGGATCAAAAACCAGATGAGGGGGCAGGCATCAGTGCAGGTTTTTGTTCAACAATCCCAGTCCAATAAAAATAAATGAAAGTCTCCTTGGTTATTTGCTTTAAGTGGAGCTGTTCGCAGTGGAAACTGCATGCTGAAGAGCTGTATTTTCCAGCACCTGGAAGCCACTGGCAGAGACAGTGTGAGATGCTGCTTGGCATGCCAGCCTCCTTGGGGGGCTTTTTTCATAGGTCTACAAATTTTTTGGTGTGGCATCAGCACTGACTCGGCCAGCTCATCCGAGACACCCTGGTCTGCTGCTCCAAGGCATCAAATGCTTTCAGTGCCTGGATATTGGCACTGAAACTGTGGGTGCTCATTGCTTTTTGGAAGTGAGTTCCTGAACTGAGCAGCCACAGCAGTTCTGATGTTGTTGATGTGGGAAATTGTGTTGGAGGCACAGAGAGTTTGTCTGCAAAGGAAGGCTTAACCCGTGATTTAAAGGTGGGCTTAGCAGGCAGGTGACCAGCACCATCACCCCTGAAGTGACTTTGTAACGGCTGCTTGAATGCAGCTCCTTTTCTTTGTGTGTAGCACATTTCTAAGGAAATGAAACTCAGATTAATCCTTCTAATCTCTTTGGGAGTTTCTTGGCCTCGATCATTTAAAAAGAAGTCAGCTTTGGATACTCAAAGAAAAGTGAACTGGATGGGTTTCTGTCTGGTGGCTGAGTAGACTGAAAACTGCCTCTTGCATTATTAGAGCTGTAATCACTTTTGGGTTGAGTTCTTAAGAAGTTATGTTTTGGCATGAAGCTTTAGTCTTTTGTCCAGTGGGGTAAATTCAGTGGAATGAATTCTGCTTTCCACAGCAAAAAAGTCCTCACTGCTTCCTGATCTGGAGTGTAACGTGCTGGTGCATGGTGAAGGATGTCGCTTGCCAAAGATTTCTTCCTATGGCCTTATATGCATTGTGTGTGTCTTTAAAATGTCATTAAAGAAAAAAATACCTTCTGAAATAGGGAGGAAAAAGGAATCTACTCTGGAATAGTGTCCCCGAAGCAAGAGTTATATTTATCGGAAAGATCAGCAGGCTTTGGGCTATGACTCACATTTGGAGGCGAAAATGACACTGGCAGACGTGATCCTGCACCCGTCTGACTGCTCTGCCCTCTGGCCCTGCCCACGCCAGTGCTTTCCATGGGAAGAGCCAGCCCCTTGCTGTCGACAGGGCAGAGTTTGGGTTTTGCTAAATAAGCTGAGCAGTAACTCTGGAGGAGTTGTGCATCTCCATCTGCACCGTGTTCCCATCAGTAAGCTTTTCCTAGCTATTCCCTTGTTCCTTCCCAAAGGATTTGTGTGGTGTTGCTCTGAGCCAGGGTCTGGAGGGAGGGGGATGCTGGGAGTGTGTGGGGAGGGAAGGTGTGGGGCTGTTCCTTTGCAGGACCAGCCCAAAGGGAAGCCTCGGGTGACAGGTCTTTCTGGCTCCAGTCTGTGCCATGGCAGGATCTCCGTGCCGTGGTTGGCAGCAAGACCCCCCAGCCCACCCAGCTTGGCAATGAGCTGGCAGCAAGAGCACACAGTGAGCACAGAGGGGTTTGCTACAGCTCTGTGGTTTGCAAAAATTTCGGTTGGGTACCTCTGTTCCCTTCCAGTTCCATTGCAACAAAGTGCTTCAGTGTGCTGTTGTAGGCACAGATCTGCTTTTCAGGCTGATGAAAAATTGGAAACCTGGAGAAGCTCCATGGGAGGGAAATGTTTATAATCTAAATCTTATCTCTTTACCTGAAAAAAATCTGTCCCTCCATCTCTCTCCATGCAAAGATGGTGATAATGTCTGGTCCTTGCACAGAGGGACCAAGGAGGGTTCAGAGGACACTTCATGTGCTGTGCTTGACACCTCAGTGCTTTGTAGGGACCACCTACAGAATGTCTTGGCATTACCGTGTTTTTAAATAGGCAGAAGTTGCTCACAGCAGGGTGGTTGTGTGTGGATTAGTGCCAGCACCAGTGCCAAAGGTCTTGCTCTGCTCTGGCTGAGTGTATCCCTGCTCTTTTGGGTTGTGGTGCAGGGGGGATGGAGCTGCTTGGGGCATGCGTAGAGGTGTGCAATGAAATGGCAGAGGCTTGGAGGCACCGTGACTTCCAGGAGATGTGTGCAGAAGGGGACCAGGGCAGAGTGCCTGTGCATGAATGTGGGTGCACCAAAGTCAGTCCCCTCAGGCAGGGACCTCACTTAGTCCATCACAGCTTGGAAAACAGCCTTTATGAGCAGGCAGTAATGAAAATGCTGAGCAGGGATATTGCAGCTCTTGCTGTTGCCTTGGCTGCTCCACAGAGCTGAGGAAACAAGGTCAGATTAAATGTGTGTGGAGGAAGTTGGCAGGTCTCCTTTGCCTATAAAAGCAGCTGAAATTCTTACTCTTGGATCTGGGTAGAGGAGGTCTGGTGGACAGTCAGCATACCTCCTCATGCCTTTTAAAGTAAGTGTGTTGGAAGGAGGTGCTGGGAAATGCTGGATGGGCTCCTGACATTTTTTCTTACCAGGGGTGGGTGGACAGGAGCATGGTACTCTCCTAATTAGTGCTAATGGCTCTGCTGCTGGCCAGGCACGTGGCTGGGACCATGTGCAGGGTGAGGGGTAAAGCGCGGGCTTGGCAGGGGCAGGCCGGCTGTCTCACAGGGTTTGCTTTCTCCCAGGAGAAGATCGGCTGGCGGAAGGAGGCGTCTCACCTGCTGGTCTTCACAACAGATGATGTGCCCCACGTAGCCCTGGATGGGAAGCTGGGGGGGCTGGTGCAGCCCCACGATGGCCAGTGCCACCTGAATGAAGCCAACGAGTACAGCGCGTCCAGCCAGCTGGTGAGCGGACACGGGGCCCAGCCCTTAGAGACCTCGGCCTGTTGGTGGACCTCCCTGGACATCAGCCAACCCCCACTCCAGCAGCTTTTGGCAAATGCCATGCCTGGTTACTCCCAGGGGGTAGATTTGCAAATAAAATTTGCTATTCCCTTCAGGCATTCCCCCACAGTGAATGCTTCTGTGATGTTCAAAAACAAGCTAGGAACTTAGCAAGTTCCTTCAGGGCTCATTGCAAGGGAGGGAAAAGTAACTTGGTGTCCTGAAGAGCATTAGATTTTGCCTGCAAAGTGTAGAGGAAACATAAAATATATCATCTTTTTTCTAAAATGTCCAGTGGACTGTCAGCCTGTTCCTGAGAAGGCTGTGTCTACCTTGATGTGGCTACTCTAGCAAGTACAAGAGAATGCTCCTCTTATTCACAGCCTTTGAGCACAACACTAACACAGGTCTTAGTAACAAATATGCAAACTGGCCCTATTTTAAAATTTAACTCAGTGGGGGAAACTTCTGGGATGAATGAGCACTTGCCTGCCACCTCATGATCACATCCTTCTGCAGAGTGGTGCTTTATTCAGCAGATCACAAACACTGATTATGATTTTTGTTCCTGAATGGATGTAACCCTGTAAGGGGAGGGGAATGTGGGTGGCTGTATTATGGCCAGAAGCTGGGCTCTGCAGTGGAACCCCCTTTTCTGCCCACCTGTGCAATCCTAGCAAGGGGATGTATAGGTAAGGGAGCACAGTCCCCAACTGATGTGGAGTTAATGCTGGGGAGCTGGAATGGGGATGCTGCCTTGGTGTTTCCATGTCTAAATCTCCGAGGCTCTCAATCAGCCCTCCAGTCTGCAAGTAAATGAAGTGTTTTTTTCCAAGGACACCACTTCAGAAGCAGGCGGGGCTTTTAAACTCAAGCTGGTCTCTTGCAGCTGAGCTCTGGTTTGTTATTTTGTTGCTTGTGAGTATCTAGAGCAGTATCTCCCTGCCATGCCCTCTGTCTGGGAAATCTGCAGAATTAAAGAGTTTATTGTAATCTCTTCATGGTCCCAGTACACAGAAAGAGCAGGTAATGGCTGTATCTGCTTTGGGAGAAAAAAAAAAATCATACATTTCCACTTTGTGCATTTCTAGATCTCCCTGCCTCACAGCCCTTGAGGAAGCAGCCAGTTAGCACGTATGCATCTGCTGATGGCAAAGTAGAAAGGGGAAAGAAATAAACCCAGTGTTTCAGATGTTGCTGTGGCTAATGGTGTCGTCAGTCATATATTCTAGTGAAGGGTGCAGCAGAAATATTTATCGGATTTCTAGTATTTCAGTTGGGATTGTGCTGGCACATCAGGGACTTCATCCCGTGATGAAACATGCCATGTGTCTTGAATGAATTTTGCTGTTGGGAGGAGAAGAGCAATGAAATTAGTCTTTATTTCTGTGTTATCCACCAGCCTTTTTGCCCTTCTTTTTGCCCCTAGGATTATCCTTCCCTGGCACTTCTTGGGGAGAAACTTGCAGAAAACAACATCCACCTGATTTTTGCTGTTACAAAAAGTCATTACATCCTGTACAAGGTAAGTGCTGCTGAGCTGCCTGGGCTGGGGGGGGATATTGAAATGCCTCTTGAGGCCCTGGGGCATGGAGGCAGCTGCAAACGTGCATGTGTGCATGGTAAACACGTGTGTACAGTGATAAGGGTGCATGCATGTGGCCAAAGGCTGCCCGGTGCAGGCAGGCGAGGCTCAGCCCGGCTAGTCCTTGCAGCAACAAGCACTAAAGCTTCTTAGAGCAGATATATATGTGTTAGTGAGCATGTGAAGACCTAAAATAGACCCCACGTTAATCTTGGTGTTCGGACGGCTGCCAGCGTGCAGCATGCCAGAGAGCAGAAACCTGCTCAGCCCATTCTGCAGTGACTTAATCCCATTACCTAATCGTGCACAGTGTTTCTGCCCAGCTGTGTTTTTCCATCACAGAGTCCAGGGCCCTGACGTGCCACACACAACTGGAACTCTCTCGCCAATCCCGCTCTGCCCTCCAAAAGGAAAGCTGACCCAAGGCACAAGGGCCGGCCTGTGTCTAGAACTGCCCTGCAGGCTTTTTCCCCTCTGCGGTGCTTCAGGCGGGGTTGCTTTTGGAAACCTCTGCTCGAGGCTCAAGCAGGAACAACAAGCAGCCGTGTTGCTACGGTTGGGATGCTGCTGTTCTCCCACAGAGAGCGGGAGCGCTGAGCTCGTTCTCCACCCCCTCTCCCGGGGATGCTCGGGGTTGTGAGGGAAGTCGGGAGGGCCGCACCTCCCTCTCTGCAGTGCCAGCTTTCCCGAGTGCACAGCAGCTGGGTCTTGCCCCCTCCTGCAGCAGAGCCAGGTCTGTTTGTCCCTGTCCCATGGCCATGAGCTTTGTTTAATGTTTGACATGCCTCGTTAGCAATGCTTTACTTTTGAAAACTCCACGTTAATGGGAGCCAAACCACGTACATAACTGGGTGATGGGGCAGTGTGTGTGGCCCGTGTCCCTGGCATGGGGTTGGTCCCTCCTCATCCTCTGCTTTCCTCTCTGCATCTCAGCATTTTCATTCGTTTTCTTCTTTCTTTTGTTTTTTTTTTAAAGAATTTTACCGCCTTGATTCCTGGAACAACAGTGGAGATTTTGCACAAAGATTCCAAGAATATCATTGAGCTGATCGTCAAAGCCTACAACGTAAGTGCATTTTAATACCACAGCTGCAGAAGTGTGAGGTGCCAAGAGCTTGGCCAGCTCAGCTCCCCCCGGCGAGCTCCACCCGGCTTGGCTGCCTCCCTCCCAGTCCTCTGCACACTCCTGGAGCTGGGATGTCCACCCTGGGCAGGGAAACAAGGTGTGTGAGGAGGAGAAGGATCGTGGGGATATCCAAGAGAGCTTGCGGGACAGCAGAAATTTCACCTCATGTCTCTTGTGTGCAGAATTACCCACAAAACACAGCCCCCACCTAAAACAGTTCTCTCACAGAGCACCCTACCAGTAGGTAAAATAAATTATTTCTTTGTTACCTGATGTTCAGAGGCCTCCCAAGGATGTGACCAGATCCAGATAAGGTCCCGTCATTGCACTGATCTCCGTGCAGCACAAGCTGGTCTTCAGCACCCTATGAGCATCACCATGCTCCCAAGGGAGCCCTGCCATGTGGCATTGCCAGTGCAGCCTGCCCTGCCACAATGAGGAGGACAGAGAGGGACCTGGAGTTGTACTGCCAGCCTGATGTTATCCATCTCCATGGAGATCAGGGGAGTAGATCAATTAGAAACACCTAAATTGCATGTTCATTGGGTAGTTAGTGTCAGCATTTCTGTCAACATTTCTGGTGACTTCTCCCTGAATTCATGTGGGTCAGGTCTTCATGATCTTGCAAGGATACTGCTGTTTAGGTGCTGGGCATGGAGATCTGACCCCGTAACAGGCCAGCCCTCAGCCAGGGATGTTCATGCATGGCACCTGTGGACACAGCTTTCAATGGCTGCAAGCTCTTCTTGGTACTATGCTCATTAGTGCAAGGGAGTTAGGAAGGACTTCTTTGGAGGAGCTTACAGATCCAGACTCCATGTAGGATTGTGCTGTGCTTTACATGACCTGCAAAGTTCTGCTTTCCTTCCCCCCAGTTCCCTGCAGTTAAAGCAGCATTTGGTTATGCCCTTGAGAAGAGTGCTTCCCAAAGCTTCACCATCTGAAGAAGGCAACTAGTGCTGCTAATGAGATCCTGGAGATACTGCTGATCAAAAGTCCAGTTGTCCAAGTTTGTCCCCTTGAGGAAGGAGGGTCTTGTGGGTCAGATGCTTGGCTGGGGAGAAAGAAATGAATGTTTACCCCACATTGATTTTGCATGTGGTCTCATTGCCATCACATGAAAACCTCCCTTTGCCTTGGTTTCGCAGCTGTAAGATGCACCTGTGCCTCCATTTCACCACCCCTCAAGCCTTTGCAGATAAATATAAGCTGATAAAACCCATTGGGAATCTAATGTCTGCACCACTGCTTCCTCCTCTTTGCTTGTGAGCTTTCCAGTGCAGCTGGCTGGAAACCACTCGGATGCTTAGACCAAGGTGCCCCCTGGAACGAGCTCTGTGGGATGACTGACTGCGGAGACTGGGGTTGGTTTCTTGCTTGCTCAGCTGGGTGGTGGCTGTGGGCTGGGACGCCGGGTGTGCTGCTGGGAGCTGGCAGCTCCTGCCTGTGCCACGGGCTGCCCGGGGCCGCCGGAAACCTGGCACCCGCCCAGCCCGTCTCCTCTTGGTAGCTTTGTTTTTTTCCTGAAATGACGGAGGAAAGTCTCACCGAGGGAGAAGGCTAAAATTCTGTTTCCCAAGTGGGAGTGAACCTTTTTTATTCCTTTTGTAAAGGAAACTCTGAGCCTGGAGAAATCCTTCCTCGTGACAGGGACTGTCTTCTCCTGTGGGGTGGCAGTGGCTGATGTTCTGGGCCTGGGCTAAGTCTCTCCTCTTTGGTGTTTTGTCCATCTCTGGTCCTCTCTCATCTCCTTGTCTCCACTGATGCACTCATCAGACTTGCTCAGGGCGTACATTACCCTCAAGATCCCTTTTCCCCATGTCTTCATCTTCCTTCTTCCTTTTCTTCTGCCCAGTGTGCTGTCGCCTCTCCCTCATCCCACACGGTGTGAAGCAAAAGAGAACAGGGACTGCTTTCTCCCTGCCCTTGCCCCAAATTTCAACATACCTGGCAGATGGGAAAGCTCATGGAAGGCTGTGCCCGGACACAGGGCTGGGTTTGGACCGAAGAGAGCAAATGGGACTCTGGTTTGAAAAGCACTTTCCTAAACCAAATCCAGGCAGGTATTGGGTGTTGCAAACACCAGTTGCCCTCTGTGGTGGCTGTGGTGCTGTCAGAAGACGTGGCTGTGTAACAGTGCAAGGGGGCTAATAATAATGGCATTGCATGTAGGGTAACAGCATGATTCCTAGGGCTAATGAGAGGACTTGGCATCTGTGTAGGAACATAGGAAGAGTCCATGCAAGCTCGTGCTGAGGCCTGGCCTGATGTCCTAATTTCTGCTATGCCCCAGACGAGATGCTCTGGGAAAGAAGACAGGAGAGCATATCAGTGTGGCAGGTAACTTCTACAGGGTAATTTGGGGCAGAGCAGTATCCTTGGATTTATTGGCACACCCAGAGTTCAGCCCATAGGCAATGGATGCTCTGTATGGTCCTAATTCCTACCTCACGAACGGCTTCTCTGTTACAGTAAAGAGATGGGAAATTATTCCTTTCTTTCCTAAAGGACTGTTTAGATTCACCTGGCCAAAACTCATTTATTTTCTGTCCATTTCCAAAAGCGTTGGCTCTTTGCTGGTGTATGAACCCTGGTTCTGTCATCACATGTACTGACAAGAGGTCTAAATTAGCATTTTTCCTTAATCTGGCCTTGTTGGTGAGAGTTGTGGACAGGGGAAAGGATGGATCTGGACGCTGGCTTTGGAAAATAAGCATATTTGTACAAAAAGCCCCATTTTGAAAAACTTTGTTGTTTTTGGACACAAAAATAGTATAAAAATCAGTTCCAGCCATTGGAAGAATTAAACAAAACAATGTCATTCCAACCTAATTTTTATAAACTTCATTTTGTTGTGACTTAAAAGGCCTGTGTGTGTAGCAGGGCAGAGAGATGAGAACCAGAAGAAAGGGGGTAGAAGCATACCAAAACCTTGCAGATGGAAAACACTCTTTACTTTGAAAAGTTTTTCAAAGAGATTTTTCATATATTTTTTCCCATGATGGTGTTTCCAGCTCACCCTTATGAAAGGCTGCTTTTTGTTCAGCATTTTCTCCTAAGAGGGAAAATACATTTTTCTGACCAGTTGGGTGAAATGAAGAAAGCAGGACAGAGTTAGTGCAGTTTTACAGCCTCTCTGTCCTCTATGACAGACACTGTAGGACACCTGCCAGTGAAGAATCAGGCTTTGCACTTTGCTAAGGGACTGGTTTGTGGGGAGGAAGAGGTGCAGATGTGCACACAAAGCTCTGACCTTCAACTCAGAGATACTCCATTTGTGGTCAAGAATGTTTTCTTCTTTTTCTTGTGCATCCATATGTTTTCAGTACTGGCTACAGTGGTCATCACACCCATCCTAGAGGGCATAAGCCACCTGCAGGGGTTGTAGGCAGCTCCCTGTGAGTCTAGTTGTGATCATCAGAAGTCTTCTGGGCTGGTTAAGTCAAACTCAAACATCAATGTGTGTGCACGGGTGACTTTTTTTCATGTAGGTGCAGAGATGTCCTACCCACCCTCTGGAAACACCAGGAGAAGACTAAAGCAGAAGAAACCCGTCTGTCTTTGGGAGGCTGATGGTTTGCTTTCTCATTGTGTTTCTAGAGCATTCGGTCCAAGGTGGAGCTCACGGTCTGGGACAGCCCTGAGGACATTGGCTTGACCTTCACTGCCACCTGCCAGGATGGGTTGTCCTATCCCGGGCTCAGGAAGTGTGGGGATCTCAAAATTGGAGATACGGTGAGTCTGCCTTTCAATCTGTTCCTGGAGAGGCTGTTTCACCCACTTCCCTCTGTTGATGAGTCGTCCTGGGCAATAAAACACAGTTTTGCTAATTTTCCTCTGCTCTCCTCATGGCATGCCATGATGATATAGAAACCCATAGAGAGTGGCTCTGCCAGAAATAGTTCTGGGTGGTGTAGATCAGTCCAAGCTCAGCTGTGAGGAAAGAGGGAATACAGGAATCTTGTCTACAGCACTGAGCTAAAGGTCCTCATCAGGCAGCAGGATAAAATAGTCAAGAATGGACATTTTCCTGTAGTCCTATGTGTTCACATCACACTCTCACTTGTGAAATTTTTATTTCCATGGTCTGCTGATCTTTTCCCAGTCCATTAAATATTCAAGGTTTTCTTGTTATTTTATGAGACTCCTGTCTTGTACCAGAAATAGTGTGGCCAGCAGGATGAGTGCAGTGATCTCCCTCTGTACTTGGCACTGGTGAGGCTGCACCTCAAATCTTGTGTTCATTTCTGGGCCCCTCACTTCAAGAAAGACTTTGAAGAGCTGGAGGGTGTCCAGAGAAGGACAGCAAAGCTGGTGAAGGGGCTGGAGCACAGGTCTATGAGGACTGGGTGAGGGAGCTGGGGGTGTTTAGCCTGGAGGAAAAGGGATTTGGGGGTGCTTGAAAGAAGGGTGTAGTGAGGTGAGCGTCAGTCTCTTCTCCCAGATAACAAGCGTTAGGACAAGAAGAAATGGCCTTAAGTTGCACCAGGGGACACTTAGATTGGATATTGGGAAAAATTTCTTCCCCAAAAGGATTATCAAGCATTGGAACAGGTTGCCCAGGGAGGTAGTGGAGACACCATCCCTGGAGGTATTTAAAAGACATGTAGATGTGGCANAAAAGACATGGTGGCACTTAGGGACTTGGTTAGTGGTGGGCTCAGCAGTGCTGGATAAATGGTTGGACTCAATGATCTTCAGGGTCTTTTCCAACCTGAACATTCTATGCTTCTATGATTCTAATCTAAACCTGTCTTTTCTGGAGTGAAGGGGTCATGGCTGACTTTGGAGGTATTGCAAAAAGGCAGCAACCTCCTCTTGTGTGTTCAGTTCTGGGCGTAATTGGATGGCAGCACAGACTGAAATTATATTTTGCCCCTTAATGCTAACAGTATACATGGCATAATCCATCCTGTGCTTTTTAAAAAGCAGAGAAGCTAAGCTTTGCTTATTTAAATTGACTACTGATGCAGATAAATGGGTCGTTGGGCTGCAGGGCTGGGGTAGGAGGGCCCAGACTGGTGCGTAACCTCCCCGCTTTCCCCGGACTTTTGCTGTCTGAGGCCATGGGTGTGGGTTCCTTAGCAGCCTGATTGCCTTATTTGAGAAGAGTGACTCTGCAAACATACCAGAGCTCTCAGTGCTGTGGCTATATAAAAATAGTTTGAAAGAGTCAACAGTAGCTGGAGTTTTACCCCGCCAAATAAGGATCATGCCAAGTGTTAAAAAGGGAGGTGGCCCTGCTTTCTTAGCTGAATTTACTGGGTCTTGGATGGGTGGGTAAAAGCTATCCCTGTAGCTCCTTCTTCCCACAGCAAAGCCTGAACCCCTGAGGAAGCAGAGTGAATCTGGTGGTTGATCAAGGGCTCCCAACTTTGGCAGGAGCCTGGGGGTCACTCCAGCCACTGCAGCTTGTGCTGTGGAGGGTCTGGCAGTGAGTGCAGCAGGGAGCCGGCACTGGCACCACTCCTATTTTAAGGGCACTCTGAGTGTTGAGGTGCCTGCACGGGCAGACGTGTCACAGGATCGTGGGGGTTGTGGCCCTCCATCGCCTCTTGCTCAGCTGCTTTTTGCCCTGTTGCTTCCACATGGATCAAGATTTGACTCCTGCTAAGAAAGTTTCCCCAAAGAGGATAATGCTGGCACTGGACCCTAATCTGCTGGGGTGTAGTCTTGGGGCTGTGGGTGTCAGCAGGTGAAAGGGAGCAGGATTACCCTGATCCCCTTAGCTTGCTTTCTGATCTCCTTCTCCTTTGTAATTTGAGCTCCTATCCTAATTGCTTCAGGCCCTGGGAATGGGAGGGGGTCAAGGGAGGTTTCCTGGGGGTGCAGCTCTCCTGCCAGGGGTGGCTGCTGTGCCTTCATCTGCACATCACCCCTTGACATGTGGGACAGTGCAGGCAGTGAGAGCTTGAGGTGACCCCCCAAATGTCCCCAGAGAGAAAGCATTCCTTCCTGAGGCCTAGGAAAGGGTCTCATTTCCTTGGAATAAGGTTAATCCTCCTTGCTAACTGGCAGCTCCGGGCAGTGCTGGCCAGCCCTAACAAAGAGTAGGATTAAATTGGGGGCCAAGCAAGCAACCAAAGTATGGTCTTGGTTTTCTCAAGGAGATAATCCCTGACACTGGATTATAGCAACATAGTATGAGTAGGGGTGTGATGTATAACCACATAATGATGTATAACCCCTCTGAAACCAGGCTTGATAGAAGCATCCATAAAAAATGGCCTGCGAGCAGCATGGGTCTATGTAGTTGATACACATCTCCACATGCAAATCAGGAGTCCCATAAAACCTTCTAAATCCATGATCTTGTAGGCACCTCAGGCCCTTGTTTTGACAGTCTTCTATTTTTAATACCATGAAAACTGGGCTATTTGCTAGAGTTCTGCCTCTCATGGGAATAGGCAGGTTCCTCCCCACTTCACAGAAGCCAGTGGTCCCTGATGGGGAAAATTGCTGTGAATGGCTAATAGTAGAGAGTTTTAAAATGCTAAGGATGCCCAATCCCTTATGAGACTGGCAGACGTTGGTGCATTGAGCTGTAGGTGCTCTTGCTGGATGTGCAATTGCTTGGGGTTTTTTTGCACACCTGGGAGTGAAGCTGGATGCACTGAGCTGGCCCCACTCCATGGAATCGCTCCATGGATTTTCCCCAGGACATTTGCTCTTCCCTCCTGCTGTCCTTCCTGGGACACCCTTTGGGGCCATGCCCGTTACCTTACATCTCCACCTGCCCTCCAGGTCTCCTTCGAGGTGGCCGTGGAGGCGCGCAGCTGCCCCGCCGAGGACACCTCCCACACCTTTACCATCAAGCCCGCCGGCTTTCGGGACACGCTGGAGGTGGCCGTGACCTACAAGTGCCTGTGTGGCTGCACCGGCCGCGCCGCGCCCGCCAGTGGCAAATGCAGCGGCAACGGGACCTACGCCTGCGGGCTCTGCGACTGCGACCCCGGCTACCTGGGGGCCCGCTGCGAGTGCCCCGAGGGGGCCAGCGGGGACACGCACCACGCGCTGTGCCGCCAGGCCGAGGGCAAACCCCTCTGCAGCGGGAGGGGCGAGTGCAGCTGCAACCAGTGCCTCTGCTACGAGAGCGAGTTCGGCAACATCTACGGGCCCTTCTGCGAGTGCGACGACTTCTCCTGCGCCAGGTACAAGGGAGTCCTCTGCTCAGGTAGGAGCCTTTCCTCCCTTGTGCCCTCCGCGTCGTGGCGGTGAGGAAACCGCCCCAAAGTGGGGAAGCTGCTGCACTGGAGTGCGCAGGGTGTGTGTGCCTGCCCCACCTGCCCAAATCTGCTCTGTTTCTGGAGGAATCTGTGCTCCCTTTCTTTCCCTTGTGGGAAAAAGGAGAGAGAGATTTAAGGGCATCCACAGTAAAGAGCAAAAATTACATTATCCTCATCAGAACTGGGTTTCCAGCATTGGAGTGAAAGGCTCTCTCCCTGCAGGCATGTCTGCTGCCTGGGTCCCACAGAGATGAGCAGAGTCTTGGCTTTGATGTTGTTATTTTGATGTAACTATGCACATCTCTTGCACACTGATGTGTATCCTTAGGAAAGAGTAAACCAGCACAGGCTTGAATCCTCTGAGACTTTTGGTTTTTTTGTAGCTTGGAATTTTCCTACTTTTGCCATCCTTCCCTACCTAGGCAGAAACAATCTTCTTTTAAAGATGAAGTATTTGGTGTAATGCCCTGGTGCTTCACAGGGGAAAGGAAAGGTTGTGTTTCAGCCTGTTACTTAGTAGAGAAAAGCTGTATTAAAGATTCCTAAAGCTATTTTATGTAGAGCTTTTTCTTCCCACTGGGGAAACAAGTCCTTCACTGGGAAAGTTGTAGCCAGTCAGCTTTGCTTAAACAAAGGTAGGAGAGTTATTTAGCTGTGTTTGCTAAAATGGTTTTAAAACCTCCTCAGTCCAAGGTCAAATAATTTACCTTGAACATAATTGCCTGGATTAGCCCTCGGACATAATTCCCTCAGCCTGATCAGGGCAAAGGGTTATCCTTTAAAATTTGCCTGCTTTCAAGCAAGTAAAATATTTCCATAGCTGAAAACCTTGGACAAAAATTCCAAACAAGTGTAAGCTTGGAAGAAATAGTTACTTTTTATGTTTTCTCCAGGGAAGTGCTGTTTATCTTGCTCTGCATGTTTCAGAGCTGGGCAGCAAGTGAAACCCTTTGGTTGCAAGTTTCGGTCTGTTTGAGACCATTGTGTTGTTAGGCGGACAGAGGATGTTTGTGTTAATTTTCCTGTAGCCTGGCTAGTGATGCGTTGTCACTGCTGAAGATGAGGCAGGCGGTACTCTGGGGTTGGAATTGCCCTGGAGCTCCCTGCTGCAGAGCAGTGACAAAGGCCAGCACCACCCCGACAGTGACTGCCCAGACTGGGAGGGGTGGAGCTCTCCCTGCTGATGCAGGAGTGGAAAGAGGGGTGAGCAAACAGGAAAAAGGTAATTGAAAGTAGATGGGGGAAAAATTAAACTCAGCTGTGAAGTAATTTACAGCAGTACTGCCTGGGGGTTCTCCAGTGTGCCATATTGCTCTGATAGCATCATCCCACCCTAAAAGGAGGATATTTATTAGCAAGCAGAGCAGCGATGCTATAAAGAGAGGATGAAAGTTACTGGTGTAGCAGTGACTGCAAGAGAAGGACACCCCTCTGCTCAAATTTCCTTTTCAGCAGGAGAGCCAGAGCTCTGCTGTTCCACAGGAAAGCAAGTTGCGTATCTTCTCTTACACCTGCTTGCTTCTGTCCCTGTGGAGGGTGTCTGGTACTGGGAAGAGCAGCATAGCTGGTTTGGGATTTGCCAAAGTGTTTTCTTTCATAGCTATAAAAAGGACTTTTAAATGACTTTAAAAAAAAAGGGTAGGCTGAGGCCAAGCAGCCTCTTTGCTCGAGGGATGGGATGGAGTCTGGCATGGCTGTGTGGGGTGGTTCTCCTATGCCTCCTGGTATTTCTATTGCTGTTGGTTTGTCAGCTTTTTCTTTTTTTTCTAAAATTCTGGGAGTTATGATGCTAAATCTGAGTTGCAGCAAGCTCTGTGCCAGTGACATAACATTATGAGGTGGTTTTGTCGGGCCACGGATTTCAGCAGCCCACCAAAAGTGTCTGAGCTCGCATGGCAGGACTGTGCCCAAAGCTGCCCCTAACAAACAGCCCTCTGCTACACAAATATCTCTGGGTGCTTCCAGCAGACCAAGTTCTCTCCCCTCTACAAACGGGGCCTTCTTAAAAAAGAGCAGGTATTTGGCTCAGCACTGAACATCCCTCCAGCAGCACATGTGGACTTGGCAGCCAGAAGAATTTGGACGATGCTTTGGGGGCATCCCAGGGCAGTTGTTCGGTGTCTGGTTGCTGCTTTTGTTCCTGCTAGGGACTGAAATGACACCCTGCCCTCACCCTCTCTTGGACACAGTGTCTGTCTCCGAAAGGCCCTGACGTCCCAGTGCCCATCACTCTCACAGGCAGAATCCCACAGCAGGGGGAGACCAATGGTTTTAGCTAACACACAAACCAAAAAAGCAGCGTGTAGGGAGCTGTCATTTTGCTGCAGATTATTGTCTCTGTCCTTGCTTGGGAGTTTCTTGGCTTGGACCCAGGAGGGGAACTCATCACTGCTGTAAAGGGTTTTATTTGTACTCTTTGAATCCTCTGGTTGCATAGAAGGCAGTTAATGCGTCTCAGTGCATTTCTGACGACTGTGTTTTGAGCAGTGCTTTCACTCCCTGTGGAACTGAACCTCAGGTTTAGCACACAGGCTGTAGTGTCCCCCATGAAATACATTTACACCTGTCCAGGCTGTTGAACTGGATGGTATCATGAACCTCTGAGTGCCCATCCCCAGTCAGAGCACGTGGGAAAGCAGCCAGTCCAACCCAAGCTGAGGTTTGGGGGAGTACCAGGAGGAAAGCAGTTTTCTGAGCTGAGAAGTAAAACTCTACTCATGCAAACTGCTTTGCACCTACGTGACTGTGTTTTTTGACATGCCTCAGCCCGGAGGCCCCATGAGCCCAGCCTGGGCATTTCCTCCTTTTATGATCAATAGTGAAGCTGTCCCCATCGAGTCACTGCCGTGGCATGGGGATGAGTGGCGTGTTATGCTCAGGTATCTTGTATTCCTGGCAAAAGCCACAGTGGGGTTGAAATACTCTGGAATGAACTTGCTTCCTGTCCCTTGGTACTTGGTCCTTTGGCTAGGAAAAAACGTTTTCTTTCCTGGGCCCATTTATCCATATTGGCACCTCATTTTGTCAGCATTTGAGAGGAGAGATGCCTGCAGACAGTGCTGCCTATGGCTTCTGTCCTTTCGTAGTCCCCCCCAGGAAGTGGAGAAGCAGATTTTGGGTGGGAGATAAGAAGCAAGAATTTAATTCCTATTAGTGGGAAGTTTAACTTGCCTTCTGCATCTGTGAGGCAGGTGGGAAAAGGAGTAATTTTTAAATGTGGTAAATGTTGATTTAAATTGCATCCGACTCTTAGTCAATGCCACTTAATCACTAATACGTGACCTTTGCTCTGATGCACTCCAAGTCCAGTTAACAGCTCCAGAGTAGCTGTTTCCAGCTATTAATCCAGCTTCTGGAAGGGCCATAGGAGGTGCCTTGCACAAGTATTCTGTTCTTCCAGAAGAAATGCAACTGAGTTGTCTGCAGCTCTGACAAACCGGGCAGTTGCTTCCCAAAACCTCAAATGCTTTACTCCTGGTTTTAATTCGGACAGAGAAGTTGCCTTTTTGCATTGAGACCTTTGGCACATCACTCTGTCCCTTCTCCTCTGAAATGTGGGGTGGCTATGGGAGAGGGCTGAAAGTCTTCCTGCCTACAGCTGTCCTGGGGAAGGGGCAGCTGGCTGCACAACCCACAGGCTTTTGAACTCCTTGGCTGCCTGCCAGGCAGTTTGACAAAGGAGGAAACATCTCTGCCCTAATTGCATTCCTGAAGGTCCCATAAAACTAGGTGGCAGGAGGGAGGAGAGGCCCAAGTAAGGGCATCACGCATTTGCCTCTAATGAAGGGAGACTGGCTCATTGGAGGCCAAGCTTCATTAGCTTCAGTGCTCCAGACATATTTTTTCTTGGATGGGGGGACACAGAGTAATATGGCACCATATGGGTCTCTAACAAAATTCCTGTAACCCACCACCACTGTTCCCCAGCTTCCTGTGTGGGTGTCATTTGTGTGCACTTCAGCCCAGGACTCTGGTTGTGCACAGGCACATCACTAATTACAGAAGAGCACTCGTCATGCTGCAGCCTTTCCTCCCACTAAAGCACAAAAGATCTCATCCCGAAAATCCATACTGCCTGAGCAACACAGCAGCTACTGATGGTGGTGCAGCTTTGTGAGATCAGGTCTTTTGTGGTTTTCTCTTCTTCACATTTTTAGAATTAGACAATAAATCAGATTTATAAACACTTTTACAACTGTAAATGAAGCCCTTGTAAGCAGCTGTGAGCACCTGAATTGGTTAGGGTGACTGAAGATCGTGGCTGGCTAAAGCACAGTGCAATGGCAATGCCTCGGAGCAGAGGAGCTGCTCTGGCCTCCCTTGCCAGCACAAGGCTTCCAGTGACACAGAAAACTCAGGTCAGCAATAAAACATCGGGTGTTAAATCTGCAAGTGCCAGAATCGCTTCTGAGATGGGATGTGGGAAGAGACAGCTCATTGAAAATCCGGGGGTTATTCTGCAGAGAACCGCCAAGCTGATGTGCAGTGTGACTCCAGCTGCCCTGCAGAAACCACTTCAAAAACTGCTGCGTTCGTACAAGACCTCAGTATTTACTTCTGAATGCTTCCTCTCTGGTTTTAGTAAATGGGGAAGTGCAGGGAGGTTTCAGCTTGTACTAAGGCCCAGGGAGATAAGGCTTTTTTTGTTGTTTTAACACAACCTCAAGTTAGAAATCTCACTCTTGGTTTTGGAATTTGTTTTTGGTGTTCCCTGTTTATAACACATTTAACAATGCTGTGTTTGAGGGGATCTGGTGGGATGATGGCTGCAGTGCCAGTGCCCCAGTTTCTGGTCCTGCACTGGAGACCCATGCTTTGAGAGTAGCACTTCGGTTTGATAGCCCTGCTGGTATCTCCACCCTGGGGTTTCAGACGGGGTCTGTTACTGGACAAATCACTGTGCCCGCGGACACTTCTTGTGGGAAGAGACTTTCTTCCACACATACTTTTGTAGTTATTCACCTCCCCAGTGGTGAATAGTAACTACTGTCCTGGATGGTGGTAATAACTGCCTCTTGGATGCAGAATGCTGGTGTACGTCTGAAAGCTCAGTTGTGAGAATAAAGGTGATCCATGTCTTCCAGACACACACCAGTGGGGTTTTTTTGGTCTTAATTCTTCTAATTCCTAAGGTGTAAACTTTTACCAGAAGCTGCTGTTAAGAAAGAAATGGGTAGTATCTGATTATTATTCTCTGCGGTGCAGGGCATGGTTGAGTGTGGTTTGGGGAGGAAGAAGAGCTTCTTTTGTGCCCACTGTCTGTGGCTGTGCTGTGGAGGGGGTGCCATTAAACAAATGTACCCCTGCCAGAAGGGAAGAGGGTGGCCTGTGGCAGAAAGAGGAGAAGGAACAGAGCCTAAACCACATCTGCAATGTTTCCTTTTAAGTCATGTCAAGTCTTGTTATCTTTAGGTTTTTCTGAGCACTGCCTAGTAAAAAAGGACCTGAAGGGGAGAGACAAAGAACCATATAAATATGGAAGTTAAAAATAATCCTTTGGCTGTTGCTAAGTGCTGGTGCAGCTGTGAGCCAGGCAGCTGCAGGGGGCTGCAGCTCCTTCTCTGGGGCAGCTGCCCTGCAGGTCAATCCGTCTCTACTTCCCGTGTGGGAGGAGGATGGGGAACATTCATCTACCAGCATATTTGAGGCTTATTTTGGTGACAGAGGATGCAGTGTCAGCTTGGGTTACTGTGCTGCAACCTCACAGTACCAGTTGCTTTGTGAGTAGTCCCAGTCATCAGCAGCAGGCTGGGAGCTCAGGGGGCTGGTCTGTGGCTGCGTGTGCTGTTGGGGTGCAGGGCATGGGAGGCTGGTTTGGGGTGAGCAGAACCAGTAAAGTCTTCTGAGACAACCATTAGGTCGTTACAGGACTGCAAATGTCCCTTCTCCCACCGAAGAGCAGAGTAGGTGACACGGAGCTAAAACCGAGCTGAGTCTGGGATGGAAACACAGGAGTATGTAAATGTTGTCACACTGTGTGGGGCACAGGGTGCTCATGGCTCCACAGCAGCCAGCAAACCTGGATTTGGACACCTTGAGGGTCCTGCCTGCAGAGCCACTGCATAGCCCAGGGGATCTTATGGCCAGAACAAACAACAGAGATGGCACTGTGGTAGCATCTCTCTTCTGCGATGTGCTCAAGACTCAGTCAGACTGCATGTTTATCCTAGAGCCTCCTAAAAGCTTGTCTCCTTGCTGCATTCCCATTTGCCCTTTGCTTTTATCACCTGCAGGAACTGCCCAGCCAAAGGTCCTGTCCCGAGCTGTCTGTGTGCCAGAGAATAAATGGATAAAACAAAATAATCCCCCTGAATAAGAAGGAAAAATAAAGCTCTGGCTTGCTGTGTCCCATAGCAGTGAGGAACTGAGGCCAGAGCACCCGTGCCTGGCATCACTACTGGGTGAGCATCCCCTCTCCAGCTTGCATGCCCCTGCCACCTGTGAAACATTTTGGCTCCAGTAAGAATAGACTGCAAATATTTAATAAGAAATGAATCAAATGGGGCACTTCCACTGTCCGCTTCCTTTTTCAGGGTTAAACTGCAAAGCTGGGCATGTTCTACTTTCTCTCATCATGTAGATTAGTGTAAAGAAATGGAAGGTTTAGGTCAGCTTCATTTACTGCCATCCAGTGGGTCTGCCTGAAAAAATGCGAAGTCCAGGTCAGCTGGGGCAGGCAGGGCTGGGGACTGTGATGGGCATTAACTGGAAGAGCAGTCAACTGAATCCAGGTTCATCCCGTTCAAACCAATGCTGCTCTTGCCCTGTTTACAAGCTCCCTGCAGATGCTGTTTGGCCGTGTGTCCAGTGTCATTTGGCTGCATAACATATAAGTCCCAAATCAGGAAAAATGCTTTTGTTTGTTTGTTTGTTGGGTTTTTGGGGATGTTTTTATGTGTGTTTCTATAAACCAGATCATTTCTGATGCCACCTGTTGAGCTGTTGTCATTCCTGCCTGCCCTCCTGCAGAGCACGGGGCTGCCATGCTGTTGCAACATTTTGGAGCAGCAGAACGTGATTGCTCAGGCAGTGATTTAGAGAAAACATTTCCACAGGTGAGGAAGGAGCTGCGGAGGCGCCTGCTGCTGCTGCCACATGTGGGATGTTGGCATTTCGGCCTTGTTCTGATGACAAGGGCTGGTGTCTGAGCCCTGGGGGTCATTCCGGGCTGCTTCCCACCATGCCTTGGGTCTGGCTGTGCCTTGCCAGACGGCAGCGAGCTCTGAGAGCAACACTTGAAACCTCTCAGCCTTTAGTGTGCAGTGTCATTGAGAAAGTCTCCGCTCTTTACACAGTGTGAAGAGGAGGAGAAGCTACAGGGGCATGTATGGGACACGCTTGCTGACTGCCCCGTGCTTGCACGGAACCCTGCGCCAGACTGACACCTTCTCTGACGGGAAGCAGGGAGACCTGACCTGAGCTCCCAGATAATCTGAAAGGCTGGAGAGAGATTCCACTGTTGAGTTGTGAGAGCAGCTGTCTGGCAGTAACATTCCTCTGTAGCAGTGTTTGACTTCTTGCAAGCAAAGAGTTCCTGAGCATCAGCCACAGAAAAAATTCAGCAGGGTGTCCCCCGGTGTTCTGGGTGTGCTCGTCTCCAGGAGCTCATAGCCCTGATGCAGAGAGGGGCTGAGAGCCACGTGGGAGGTGTTTGCATTCCAAATTTCATCTTCATGAAGTCTGGCACACAAATCCTCAGTGGCATTTTGGAGGAGCATGGGGCTGATTAGTGCACGTTTACTCACATCTCCAGTCCTTGGGAGGCTCCTGAAACCACTTCCACCCAGGGCATCGTTTTCATTCTTCCCCAATCTCTCTCTTCTTCTTCCTCTCCAAGTTTATTTTTTCCCCTTTAACCTGGTTTCTGTTCTCTTTTCAATTTAATTCAGAGTCATGTGCTGCTTTCTTCCGAGAGCGTGCACCTTCCCATCCTGCTCCGTGCCCATTCAAAAAAAAGGCTGAAGGTCCCAGAGTTCAGATGGCCTCTGGGCTGGGACAAACAGCATGGGGTGACCCTCTCTGCTGGTTGTGACCTGTGCTGTGAAAGCATGGCCAGTGTGTGTAGCTACAATGCAAAAATGCCTGGTCCCCCCTCTAATTGTGCTGCTAACGACCCCCCTTGCTTTGTTTCAGGTCAGAGGTGGCTGCGGGTCAGTGCAGGTGGATGGTTCTTAGCTAGAATACTCTGTGCTCCGTGTAAAAGCTCCTCTGGGTTTCTTTCACAATGATTAAATGCAGTATTTGGTATTACACCACTGGGCATTGTTGTCTGTTAAATATTGATTACGTGGAGTTGGGCTCCGTGGTCCTTACAGGTGCCTTCCAACTTGAGATACTTTGTGATCTTTGCATGAATTTCTCACAGGAACATAAATGATGCTTCCATTTGGTTTTGTGCTCAGTGCTGTGTTTGTTCCTTGGTGTTCCTGGCAGCAGGCATAGCCTGCCTGCCCCACCTTGCTCATGCCAGGGGTTTGTGTTGGCTTTTCACTGAAACAGCAACTGAATTGGACATTCTCCCCCCAGTGTATCGAGGACTGCTTCATCAGAGTCTCTATTCCTGGCACGAAAGGGCAAAGCTGCCCTTTTTTACCCCTCCTTTCTCCCTGCCCAGGCTCTCTTTGCTGTCCAAGCCTTGCAGCTCTCCCCAAATCTGGCAGCAGCTCCTTGAGGACCAACCCGCACAGAGCGCTGCTGTTCCTGCCTCTTTTCACTGCGGTTTCTCCTTGTCCCTGAGCAGACCTTTTGCAAGTGTTAATGCATGCTAATGAGGCATTAAATGCCCGGGCAGAATTAAAGAATACAGAAGTGACGTCTTTGACATCTTTATGGGAGCCAGAGCTCCGTCCCTGATTCTCTGCTCTTAAAGTGGCACAGCATGTGGGTTGCAACCAGAGGTGTCCTCTGGAGATTCATGCACGTACCCAAACCCCCTGTCCTGCTGCAGCTGCTCCCTCCCACAGCTGGGAGCCCTGTAGAAAGCTCCAAAAAAAACCCACCTAGATGGACTCAGAAAATAAAGCTCATCGCCTCCTCACTCCCCAAAGAGAGAAGATGGTCTTAGAACAAACCCGCTTTAAACACTTTACTGGCCAGCATGTCACTGAGTTTGGTGCTTGAATTTGGTCTGTCTGGTGATTATAATTAGCAGAAATGCACATTTGGAAATGAATGTTCTATTTGGGGTTTAAAGGCAGGTGAAAGCCTCAGACCAGCAGGTGAGTTAAATTCTGGGTCTCTGCATTTCTTGTTGGCATGCACTGACAGCCTGTGAATTTTCTCAGCTCAGTTTAAAAAATTGAATTTAAATAATTTACCTGAAAGGGAAGTATGGTGCAGCCTGTGCGTTCATTCTTTCTCCTCTTTTTTTGTCTTATTTTGAGTGATATTCTGACTTTTTCCAGATATTCTTTCCTTTTTCCCTTTTTGTGAAGGGAGAAATCTGTTCCAAAACCATGGACCTTTTGTGAACTTGCACCAGATTATGTGTTTGCATCAAAACACAGAACTGGGCAGGGCTCCATGGCACTGCATTTTGCAGAGAAAGAATCTGTCTCTGCTCCAGAGCCCACTCCTCTCAGCAGAGTCCAGCTAAAGGACATTTAACCCACTTGGGCTTCAGCAGGATGGGAATTACTCTGCTTTTCCTTTGAAAGGTGGACCTGAACCGTAGAATTTGGCTCTGGAGTTTAGGGATTTGGGATCATGCAGGTTTGTTTTTGGAGCCAAGTTTTATTTTAAGAACATATCTGGAGTTTTTTTGGGTTGTAGGAGCTGGTAGGACTCTGCTCAGGCACCAGAGCGGGAGAATGAAGCTTGTCCTTCCTGGAGGCACCGTATGTTGGTGGAAGGGTTGCAGTGCTATAGCTTTTCTCAAGCCCTTTATCTGCCTTTCAGCAACTGTGTGGTTGCCAGATATCCCCTCATGTTTCCAAATCTTCCACAGCCCTCTGGGTGACTAAAGCTGAAGCCTGAGTGCAGAGCTGTATAAGCACATGTGGGCAGAGATGGGCCAAGAAGAGTCTAAGTCAGGGAGAAGCTCCTGGTTCTGGACCCGTGGGTGTTGGTGGTATCTAGACAGGGTTGGGAGAAGCAAGAGGAAAATGACTTTTTTGTCAGGCAGTTTTATTTGTCAGTCTTTCTGGGGAGAAAGGAAACAAATGGAGAGATCTGCATCCAGGGGGATTTTGTCTGAGAGGAAGTCTCATCTGTTAGGGGCTGGAGAGCTGGCTGGAGAGAGGAGCACTGCCATGGGAGAGGTGTTGGTGTGGCCCATGGGAGACTCAACACCTGCATGTGAAGAGATTGAGATGGATAGGAAAGGACAGTGGCCCTTTTTGAGTTAGAGATTTGGAGGGAAACACAGTAGGGGCAAAACCCCAGAGGATTCACATACACACACCCCCCTACCTTCTGTTCTGGCTTAAAGAATAATATGAAGTGTTAGCAGTTTTTGCAGTGCCTTCCATGTCAGGTACTTAAAGGGTGACAGAGCCAAGGATGAGCACGTGCCCAGTGTGGTGGGATGGTGTTTGGGCCCACGGCTCAAAGGAAACTGGCACACCCATCCCAGTTGCCCCCACTCAGGATGAGGCTCTGTGCCTCTGGGAGGCTCTGGCAGCAGCCCTTGCCCCATAGCTCTCCCTGCATCCGTAACAGATTTGGCAGTAGGACCTAAAAGCTCCAATTACCAGCTCTGGGTCTCCATCCAAAAGGCCACATGTGGCAGGCTTGGCTGAGGAGCTAACATAAGTAGAAGTCAAGAGATTTGTGGAGTGCTGAGCTTACTTGTGGAAAAAAAAAATGAAGGCTTTATTTTAAGAAATGCAGCTTTAGATCTCTTTCAGGAAATGATTCTTCACTGCCTGTTTTGGCTTTCTGATGGATCATCAGCTGTATCTTGTGGTTGCGTTTCAGCTCCACTTCTTTAACAAAGAGAAGGAAAATGAGGAAAGGCTGGCCAGGGCTGCCACAGGAAATCTGCCTGCCCCAGATTGCTTTCAGCTGCCTTCATGAGACAGCAGTTTCCAAAACCATGCCTTCCTTGCCCAGTTCTCACTGAACCCAGAAATTCCCAAGTGAGTGAGAAATTGGGGTGCTGAGGGTTTTTTTTTTTGTAGTGGCAGTGCTGCACCGTGGGGGATGCTGGCAGTGATGTCCAGCTGGTGATGGGGCTTGTGGTACACATGGCTGAATTAGCAGCTTAAGCCTGCTCAAGCTAATTCCTTCACCCTTGTTTTCATCAGTCTGCATCTCCAGTGCTATTTTTGATGATTGGTGAGCTCAGCCAGTGCTAGGATTGAAATCTTGGTCAAACCCATATGCTTCAGGATAAAAATATCCATTACAACGGGAAGATGGACAGATCCATGCTGTCTGGTGTAAATGACATTCAGAAAAGCCCTATTTACTTATTACTAACCCCTTAGTGTTTGTTTTGCTGCTTCAGTATTGCATTGTGGATGAATGAGTGTGGGCAAGCTCTCCTGGTGTGAATGGATGAATTTTGGGTTACACAGAAGCCTTGGGCCCTTGACATTCGTCTGCCTGAGTTTACACAGCAGCCTCCTTAGCACAAGGAGGTTGCTGTGCTCAGTAGGCTCCAGGGGCTGGGGATGCTCCTGCCAGCCTGACACCCTTGTTTTCCCTGCCAGACTGGCATGACCCAGGGGGTGGATCCTAAACCCATCCCCTCTGTTTATGATTTCCTGAGCTCTCCCTGAGTCCCTGCAGGTGCTGGCCATCTGGCTGTGCCATGGACAGGCTGCCTGGCCTCGCCTTGCCTCACCTCTTGATGTGCAGCACCGGCTGCTTGAGTCATGGAGGGAGATCAGTAGCGACGTTGATGATCGATTTGCCTAAGCAGGCACTGTGACTTACCATAGCCCTTTCCCAAATGAAAAGGTCTACGTTTTCCAAGTGTTCAAGGCCTCTTCTGCTGCCCTTCTTCCTCCCACTCAAGATGTGCCATTCACAGTGCCTCTCCCACAGACATCAAGCACTTTTGCTAAAAATTGGCTGGTCTGGTACAAAGCTGGTGCTCAAGCAGTGCCCTGTGTCAGTAGGGTTTGACTTTTTCTCTCATAAGGAGATGGTTTTGATGCATCCACCCCTCAGGCATACAGACACAGCGTGGCTACTGCACTGGGGCTCTCCAGGTGATGGGCACAGCAGCCAGGGCTTGTTAAAGGGATGGCACTGGAGAATCTGGAAATTGCTTGCCTTAACTTATTTCTCTTAATTGTTTTTCCTGTGGGTTTTTTTCTATTTCAAACTAGTTGTTCAAATAACTAAAAATTACAAAAGCACAGCCTCTTGGAGGTCCTGACCCAGAGGCTGGATATGACCACAGAGGCAAAAAAATAAGTGGCCTGATTTAATGGGAACAAAATACAGTAAGATCTTTCCCCTCCTGAGTGCTCAGAAACCACAAAACTGGCTTAAAAATAATGAAGATTTGTTTTTCTGGTATGTTAGACACATCAGTTTAACATTCTAGAAGGTGGGAAAAAAAGGAGTGTTGGAGGGTGCTTGTTTTCAAGCCTTTTCTGCCTCTCCATAAAAGCTTTCAAAAGAAAGCTGGTATTTTTGCATAACTTTGTGGTCCCCAGAAGTAGGAGACTTTAGGAAAATGACATTCTATCAAAAGCCATAGTGGCAGAGCTTTCATTGCATTGAGTTTCAGAGCTCCTGATGTAATTCCCGAAAGGCGGGCAGTTATCCCTGAGGGCAGGTGTGCTGTCCTGCCGAGCACAGCTCCAGCCTGCTGTCAGGAAGCCTGGGATGAAGGCAGGGTCAGAGGCTGGGAGCTTCTGCCAGAAGCTGCTATCCCAATTTGGGAATGACCCTGCTTGGGGACCAGAGCAATGAGAACCGCGCTGGCGTGGTGGTGCCAAGCCAGGGCATAGAGTGGAATGGGAATGTTTTGGGATGGGGAGAGAGATGGAAACAGCAGCTGGGCTGTGAGTCTCAGTCCACCCTGGTGGCCTCCTTGGGAAGAAAGTGTCTCCCAGCAGCAGTGCACCCCATGGCTCCTGCCCTGATGGATCCCAGACTAGTCAGGCTTAGTCTGGGGACTGCTCTACCCCCACAAAGGCATTGCTTTCCTCTGCACACCCTCCTGGTGGGTTTCTGCAGCCTCCCTGACATGTGTTTTGTGTTAGCCCCTGCTAAGGTCAAGAGCTGGCTGGAAAGTATGTTATCAAATTCAGAGGGAGCATTTCATTTCCCAGTTAGATCTGGATCTTTTAAACTTCTAAGCTTCTCTCATTTCAAGGATGGGAACAGAAGAAAACATCTCTTATTATGTTTGGAGAACATAATTAATGTATTTTGGCTTTCACAAACCAGCTTTAACAGAGAATGTGCAAACTCAGAGGGTTCGAGGGAGTTAAAGTCCAGGGTGATGTTCTGCATCACGAGACTGCTGCTGGTGCAGAGGTGTCTTGAAACACACCCTTCTTGAGGACACATTGTCCTGGAAATGAAACTGGGAAGTGAAACTAGGTTCATCATGGGCACAGTGGTGGAAGGCTTCCTGCAGGCATGATCCTGGATGGCACAGAGGCTGCTTAGCCACATCAGCACAGCATGTGACTCTGGGAGAGCTGGGACTGGAAACGGGAGACATATTTTGCTGCAAAGTGTGAGTACTGGGTAGCACTCTGCAAACCTCAGCTCTGGTTCACCCTCACCAAAAGACTTGCTGCCACATTGCATGGGGCTCCTCTCAGGTTGTGTCCCAAGCAAGAGGACAGAGTGGATTCCCATCTCCGGTGCTGCAGGTGGACGTTGAAAAGTGGGATGACTCTTGTTGTGCCCGTAGGTGAAACAAGTATTTCCCATTCATAGAGTTTCTCCAGCCTACAGGCTGTGTGGGAGATGGATGGCACCAGAAGTGCAGCTCAGGGTGCTTGCAGGAGTGGCCACTCTTTCAAGCTGATGGAGGCAGTGACGATTGTGACTTTCTTTGCCATTAAAGGTCAAGATGGAAATTCCTGCTCTTGGCACATTCACCATGATGGGCTTCAGCCAGTGACTTCTTGCATACTGAGCCAGTGTGGCTGAGGCAGGAAACACATGTCAGCGTGTTTTGACATTTTAAGCTCACACCCCACACTTAGTCACCCTCATACAGAACGGCTTTTTCTTCATCCCCTTCAATAAACAAAACCACATCCTTTAAGATGCTGTTTTCTTAGGTTTTCCAATCACAGTGGTTTAATAGGATGCATTATTTGGAAATGGCCATTTCCCTTCCCCAGGATAGTCATTCCAGGCTCCACCTCCAGCCTGACAGGCGCTAGAAGGGATGTGCAGTCTTTCTAACCTCCTATGACCTAGCTCTGGTATCTTTAAAAGCTAAACCATTTTTTGGTCCAGAGACAGATTTCCAGTGGATTCACATGCTTTCCTGGGCTCTCTGGTGTCCAAGGAGAACTGAGGAGTGGTAGGAATGCTATCAGCTTGCTTCTCTTGATCCTCACTGTTCAAATTCGAGCCTGAGCACATGTACTAATTGCCAGCTGCTTTGAATCCCTTGAAACGGTGCTCACTTAAGAAAACCATGGTTTATAGCTAATTTGGACATACGCATTGCCATGGAGGCACCAAACCTGCTATGTGTGAGAGCCCAATTGCCTGAATTAATTGTGAATAAAAGGCAGACACCCCATTTGGTTTGCTTGTGAAGTGGAGGTCATGGGGGTCCCCAATGCAGCTGCGCCTCAAATAGCAGCAGTTGTGGACGTAGCTGTGCCCATGGGCTGAACCCCAAAGTTTTCTATGGAGGGGGCAAACCAAACCTGTCTGTGTCTGGGGAAAGGGCATGGCCTGTCATTGTGAAGGCAAGCAGAGCAAGGGATTTTAATCTCCATCAGATGTAGGCTCGGAAGGAGGTCACTCTAGAGATCTTGTAAACATAATCTCCTTTGTCCCGTAATGTTTGAATATGCAGGCTGGATCCAAAGCAAACGATGGGAGTGCAAAAGAGGCTGTAGGAGGGCAACTTGTGATGTGCTGGGACATATGAGATGCCTAGTAAAACAGAAGGTGCTCCCATGACTTCTGGCAAGGGATATAGCTTGGCAATCCACAGCCTCTCTGGTAATCTTGGCACGGCGGGAGAGGCAGGGAGATCAGCGGGTTTGTGTCGATGAAAGGAGCGTGTGTATAATTTATCATGTCTGGGGTGCTTGAGGCTGTTTCCAGTGGAAAAGCTGAGCTGTAATTTGGTTACTGATGAGCCTTGTATACAAACCCTTCAGCTCTGTAAACTGTGCCTGCAAAGGCATCCCTTCTCCTAGGGACCGACCAAGGAGGAATTCGAGCAGTCTCCAGCTGATGGGTGCCTCTCTGAAACCATCTGCTCGGTGGGCAGCCACTCCCCTTACTGTCACTGCAGGCCTTGGAGCCTGTTGACTTTCTCAGCCCAGCTCTAAACCCTATAGCTCCAACGGGATGCTTCAGTAGAGGAGAGCCCTTACTGGATTGATTTCTTCATCCATCTCTGCTGTGAGCCACCCTGAGCTACTCGCTGGGGGGGGTTCTACTGGTTCCAGCAACCTTCCTGGCTCTGGCTGGGACACACAGGTCTTTTTTGGACACAGGAGATGGTGATTGTTGCCGTAATTTTTTTTTCAAGGTTTTGAGAGAACTTCTTAAGTAAGACTGTTAAGAATGAAGGGAAGGAAAGACTTTATGAAGTGGATGACCTGCTAGACTTTTTGCTGCCAAATTCTGTGTTCAAAACCAGCAAGGAAGCACTGCTCCATTCCCACCTTAATATCTCTCAATGTAGACAAAGAGATTAATTAATACAAAACTGAAAAGTGAGAGGTGCCCATTTGTCTTGAGTGACTATAGAGGGAAGCTGGAAGAGCAGTGAGTAACTATTTTTCACTGCTAAATGTAGATAATAATTTGATAGTTACGTGTTTCCCATAAGCATCTGTTTGTTGCTCTGCCAAGTAAGGTCTCTCTGGCAGCTCTTCCTGCTGGCCAGTCCCTCCCAACCACAGCTCCCTGGGTTGCCTGGAATGCTGCTGACAACTCTCCCCTGCTCTTGCCTTCAGGTCACGGAGAGTGTCACTGCGGGGAGTGCAAGTGCCACGCCGGGTACATCGGGGACAACTGCAACTGCTCCACCGAGACGGACAGCTGTGTTTCCAGCGATGGGCAGATGTGCAGTGGCAGGGGTGCCTGTGTCTGTGGGAAGTGTCAGTGCACCGAGCCAGGCGCTTTCGGAGAGACCTGTGAGAAGTGTCCCACCTGCCCAGGTGTCTGTAGCACTAAAAGGTACCCACAGGCAGTTCGGGAGGGACTTCTCACTGGAGGGAAGGGCAGCTCTTTGGTTCCTAGGAGACTTTTCAGCTAAGGAATTACTTCTGCTTTGTTAAGTGGGTGGTCAGTCCCAGGCAAGCCTGCTGCTGCTAGGAGCCCATGCTAAGCAACCTGAGAGTGTCCCAGGTAGAGCAGCAACGTGCGTTGCTGCCCAAGTCCTCGTGGAGATTCATATCTCTGTTCATTTCCAGTGTTGTCCCTCTCTGCAGGAAAGCCTGGCAACCCCAGTTCCTCTGCACTCTGAGCTGCAGATATCTGGACCCAGAGAGCTGTGAGCCGCAGAGGAGGGGAGGACAGGAATCACCGCCTGCCTCAGCGATGGAGGTGCCCTGGGCATCAGCCTCAGACTAGCACAGAGCAGCAGGGCTGCCTGCCTTGATCTCAGGCAGGATGGATTTTGCAGTAGCTGGCATGCAGCTCCTGACATCCAGAGCACAAACAGACCCCTGACCTACCAGCTGTTTTGCACCTCCATTGAATCCACCTCTAGAATAAATCCATCCTTGAGATGGAGATGCTTTGCTGTGAAGCTGCTCTTGTGCAGATTTGCAGCCTCCAGACCAGTATCCAGGGAGTCCCTTTCCAAGGGGTGAATCCCGATGTTCATGCAGTTTCTGACACGTGCTTAATCTTCCCCTCTGTGTGTGTTCCTGCAGGGATTGTATTGAATGCAAGCTGTTTAACTCAGGAAGACTGGCTGATAACCAAACCTGCCAAAAGCACTGCAAGGATGAGATCATCACCACTGTGGATGTGCTTGGTAAGTTGGCAGCAGCAGCTGGACTGCAGGCAGTGGGAGCCTGTGACTGTGGTATTGAACTCCTCTTAACCAGACCAAGACATGTCTGTAAAGAAAGCCTCAGGGAACACCTGGTAGTTAGAAATGTGTGTGTGTATATGTAGTATGTGTGATGCTCTCTCTGGGCTGCAGTCTATATTGAAGTAAAAAACTCTTTGCTTTTAAATAACATCTTACTACATCTAACCACTACTGCCAGTGCAGGGAGCAAAGAGAGTGGGTTGAGGTCAGATGAGACAGAAGATGAGACGAACTGTGGGAGAGTGCAAAAGGACAAAGTGTCACCCAAAAAAAGGCATTGTCTAATCTTCTGAGAATTCATCTTGGAAGAAGTGAGCTCGTAAGAGAAAGCAAAGCTGTTTGGAAATGACAAGTTCTGCTACAAGTCACCCTGGCAAGCTCCTCTTCTGCCCTTTGTGTCCCCACGTGTGCATCTCTCAGTAGATTACTTTCTCTCCCTTCTTTTCAGGATCTGTTCTGGGAGTCCCTGCTTGCTATTTAGGGGAGTAGAAGGGATCCAAACCTGTGATAGCTTTATTCACAATCCTGACCTTGGCCTTAGCAATACCCCTCAGAGGGAGGGATGTAGATCAAGGAGGAATAAATTACAGTCTACCTTTGAAATTTCCTCCTCTTCCCATAGTTTATAGAGGTGGGAGTGCCATACCTTGCTCGGCCTTCTGTCCCCTTCGTCCTAAGCTGCCTGCAGGCAATGTTTTTCCCACTGCCTTCTCTCACATCCAGTGTCCAGCTTTTAAATTATGACCAGTGGAGTTTCCTACCTTTCCCTTTGGGACACTTGCTCTCGGTATCTCCATTCACCCTGCAGTTCAGCAGGGAGTGTACCTACCCCAGCACACTGCTGTGAGAGGTTTGGAAGTCCAGAACACACAAAGCTCCTTTCTAATGCCTGGCTGGCCTGCATTTCTTAGGAACCAGGAAATACTGGGAATTAAAACTCATCCCTTCTGCCTGGTTACTGTACTATACCAAAGCCAGCTTTTGTTCTGACTGCTCTCCTGAAAGTGAGGCTGGGATGTGGTTTGCCAGTCCCCTGCATGGCTTTAGAAAACAGCCAAATTTCTGTTTTAAGACATTTTTGGGAATTATGCTTATGGTTCTGTTGAACTATTGCAATGAGACTGCACATGGTGCTGAGCTCTTTGGAACTCAAGGAACTCTGTGGCACGGGGATCTGGGCTGCTAGAGAAAGAGGTAAAGCAAAATATTCCTAAAGAAAGCTCTTGGGGACTAAGGACTTCTTCAGAGGCAGACTTGGCCAAATCCTGGTTTTCAAGTGCTTGTGTATAATTTAGCACATATTACAAGTACCTGCTGAGAGGCCAAATGCTGGTATTTGTCACAATACATATATGTGCATTGTCCTGGCAGAGGAGGAGAGGATGGAACCTTCTTAAATATTGAATTGCAATGAAAGTCTGGAACATCCCAAGTGTCTTTTGACTCTGGGTATGAAGCAGCCAGTGCTTCAAAGCTTTGTAGAGCAGAGGCATCTATCACTGGACTCATGAGCCAGAGTGCTGCCTTGTGGGAGGCTTGTATGACTTGCTTTGGACTCTGCAGGATCTCCTTTGGTTCTTCAATATTACATTTGCATTCCTGATAGTTCCAGAGAGGAGCTTTCAACACGAGGGGAGCATGACAGGTCCAGCTCTGAGCTGAACCTGGCAACAGCACATGTCAGCACACCTAAAAGCTCTATGGGGCCCTCACACCTCTCTCTGTGGACATGTGATCTCTACAACCTAGTGAAGATCAACAGAAATCATTACTACTGAGACTTTAATCACTGTATCTTTTAGTGAAATAATGGTGAAAGGATGGGAATGAAAGCAGCTACACCGACAGGAACTAAGATTTGCTGCTCAACTCGAAAGGGCATTAGTCAAGAAACGTGGAAGTATTATCTATATTAATCTAATTAGTACTTTGCTTTGTAACAATCAGCACTTTTCCAGCCCATGCTTTGCTTGCATTGTGTAGGTAGAGCAGGCTCCTGTTCCAGGGTAGGAACAGCTGAGGTTTGTCCACACCAGGAACTTGTCAGGACTCACCAGAGGGGCAGCTGCATCTGAGCTCAGCTGTTGAAAGGGAGGGTATTAATCTTCTAACTGGATACAGGTCAAAGGCATTGAAAGGAAAAACAGACAGGAGAGAGCTAAGGGGCTGGAATAGCCGTGGTCATTCATGTGAGCATTTTTCAGAATGACAGACAGCCATGGATATGAGTGAGGAGGAGAGCTGTGAGAAGCACTTTCCAGGTGCCTAAGACAAGTTCATGTCTTTGCCAGCCAATAGCACTGGGTCCCCAAATCCATTCCTCTGCCGTGAAACTCTGAGCCTTTGCAGGCCTGCAGAGCTGTGCTCCTGTCACAGCTGGAAATGCTTCCCCATCTCCCTGCAGTCACTGTCCCTGCAAGGGGGACACCTGATGAGCTGCGGCCGTGCAGGGCAGTGGCTCTGCTGAAGTCACCCCTGAAGCTGGAGCTGCAAACCTCAGGTGATGGCTTTGCTCAATCTTAAATTGTTTCTATGAAGCAGCCTTTATCAGGGAGCACAGTGACCGGGCTCTGCCTGGCACTGTGGTGTGTCAGACAGGCAAACTCACAGAGCCTGTATGGCCATGGGAATAAAGTCCTCTCCTTTCTTGCAACTCCCACATCTACACATCATCGTTCCAACCAACTCCTCCCTTCTCCCTCCCTCCCTCCCTCCCTCCTCCCCTTCCCTTCCCATTTTTCTTTTCTATCTCACTCTTTAAAAACAAACTTCTCAGCCGTTTCCGGAGCTGGAGCCATTCGGTACAGCTGGAGCACGAGCTGGCCACGGGCTGCTGCTACTGCTGGCCCTGTCTGAGTCAGTGCCCCTCATTTTCTCTTCACCTTTCACACTTCAAAAAATTTAGCAAACTAAGCAGAAAACAGCATTTCTTGCCAAAGCAGACTTGTGTGAAGGAAGAATATGTGTGTGTGCGTGAAGTTGAGTCTGTTTGCCATGTAATGTTTGCCAAGTGGACACAGATCAGTTACAATTTGCATGTGTTGTGATCAAACTGTGCTGCTTTCCAGGCTTACTCCCCATTCCCCTGCTCCCAGGCATCGCTGGAAAGCTCTGCTTATCTTGCAGGGGAGAGTTGTGCTAATTCCTAATATTAAACCTGCCAACTAAGTCAACCAAGTGCCCTATTGCAGCTTTAGACACAGCCTGTCAGAAAGGGTGACTAGTTCAAAATCAGGGAACCCACACCACTACAAGTTGTAAGGGGGGAATTATATAAAAAAGTGAAGGGTGTTGGAAGCATTTGTGTAAAAAATTAGGATACAAAAGTTCTGCAGGGTTTAGGATAGTTTTTTTTGTTTTAATATATAAAATCCTAAATAAAATTCTGTGACTGTACATCTGGTTCCAGAAGCGGATGACCCAAACGCGATCCTCTGCGCCTACCCGGTGAACAACTGCGTCATGAAGTTCACCTATTTGGAGCTTCCCAGTGGGAAATCCAACCTCACCGTCCTCAAAGAGCCAGGTTAGCCCTCCTCTGGGTTCCCCTTTTAACACCACTGGCTGCCTCAGGAGAGGTGATGGGCTGCTGGGGAGCCTGGCACGTTGCAGAAAGGCTGGTTGTATGTGTGAGCAGATAAACCAGGATGATTTAAACTGAAGTGTTTTACAGTGATGAAACCCAAATTCTCCCAACTTAGTAGAAAAAAGACTGTGAGAGTAAAACATGTACCTGAGCCATCAGCATTGCTAGCAAGTGGCTGAAGAGCTTTAGGATGCTGAATTAAACAGAGCCTATTTAAGTAGCAAAAAGCATGCCTGATACAGCTCCCTGATGCCCCCATGCCTGGGAGCAAAAACATAAGAAGGGGATGCCTGGTGCTGCTGCTGGTTAAGTCAGGGTGTTATGAAAGCCCTGCACCACCTAAGGATTTCTGCATTGCCACAGAGCTCTGATTCAGGCAGTGTAAGGGCTGGGTGTCCCTGCTCGTCTCCCCAGGCTGTGTAGACAGCTGTGCTTTCCAGCCTTATTTTAATC
Organism: Atrichornis clamosus; assembly: GCA_013400975.1. NCBI lineage: Eukaryota > Metazoa > Chordata > Aves > Passeriformes > Menuridae > Atrichornis > Atrichornis clamosus. The sequence goes on from WBMZ01014489.1 coordinate 57,404, forward strand.
ACATGCAATGCAGTTGCTCAAAGAAAACCCCTCATGGTGTTGCGGGACAAGCTGGCGAGCATCCAGCAGTAGCTTCTTGTGATCTGCTCTGGTCCTCGGAGGTACGGGCCAACATGGGAAAGACTGAGATTCCACATGTTTTATTTCATTTGTGCTGCAGCTTGCACTTAATTGAAAGACCAGTTGATTAGCTGACAGTTAATGTACTTATTTAAAGCCCTTAGTGGTCACCTGTCTGCATGTGGGCCAGAAGCTGAGCTGGCTTTTGCCAGAGGCACCTTAACGCTCTGTGTCCCACATGGGTCACCTGGCATTAACACCCTGCGTCACTGTTGCAGGGTGGCACTGCAGCCCCGCTCTTCCCCTGAAGCACTACGTGACATCGCAGCTCTGGTGACGTCCTTGAGAGGTGTCCCTTTGACCTGCCTCTAGCCAGGAATTTCTTTAATTAAGAAAAGAAAAAAGTCACTGATTTCAGAGGGAACTGTTGCTTTTTTAAATTTAGCCACTGCTGCTAGCACTGCCCTGAGGTCACTGGCTCAGTGGCTGCAGTCCAAGTTATTACATCCCTGTATCCTGATCCGGGATACACTCACATCAGAGCTAATTACCTTTTCTCCCTCATTGCCAGCCTGCAGCTCAGCCCCCAGTGCTGTGACGATCGTGCTGGCAGTGATTGGCAGTGTGGTGCTGATTGGCATCATCCTGCTGGGGCTCTGGAAGCTGCTCGTCACCATTCACGACAGGCGGGAATTCGACCGATTCCAGAGCGAGCGTTCCCGGGCCAGATACGAAATGGTGAGCCTGGGGTGGGGGTGCTGCGGGCGCTGTTGGGATGCACTGGCAGCAAACAGCTCTGCAGTGATGGAGAAGGGTGGCAGGCACAAGGGATGCAGGTGTCCATGCCCTGTGGTGCCTTCAGGGTCCAGCATGTCGCACTGCCCCCTTGGCAAGTTATAAGTGCTCTGCAAAAAAAAACCAGCCTTTGGTTTCAGCATCTATTTCCCAGCAGAGCTGGAGGCGAAGAAGGCAGGGGAGACTGGGGTGGCAGTCAGATTGGTCAGGTCTATGAGGGAGCCCCTCTGGGAGGCTTTGGTTGGGGTTGCTCAGCATTTGAGGGCAGCACCTCTGCCTGCAGGCAGGATGGAAGTGGGACTGATGGACCAGCTCTGGATAAACAACACTACTTTTGGATCTGAATGCTCAGCTCACTCAAAGCCAAACACAGTGCTAGCGCCAAACTAATTGGCACATTTTTACCACGACTTTACCACAGGCTTTTTCCCTCATCTTTGTTCTTTTTGTCTGCTCCTTTCTCCAAAGGCATCCAATCCTCTCTACCGAAGGCCTATTTCCACGCATAACATAGAGTTCACGTTCAACAAGCTCAACAAGTCGTACAACGGTACCGTTGACTGACGGGGTCTCCGTGCCTGGCACTGCCGTGGACAATTGCTTGACTGGCCGGGCTGCTCCCCCACTTGAAGACGGGATTCTCTTCAGGGGCGAGAATCCCTTACGACGGGACTGGTCGATGACCAAAGCCTGTTATTTGCACAGTAAGGAGAAAGGTCTGGTTCATTGTGGAGGCACAGACGTGAAGGCAGGGTCGCTGCCTGCGTTGATGGACTCTGAGCCGTGTGCGTCTCCATACCCCAGCTTTCCAGATGTATTAAACCTGCCAACTAAGTCAACCAAGTGCCATATTGCAGCTTTAGACATATCCCATTAGAAAGGGTGACTAGGTCAAAAATCAGGGGAGCCCATGCCATCACAAATTGTTAGGGGGGAATTAGCTTGAAAACAGAGTCTTGGAACCATATGTGTAAGAAATTAGGATAAAAAAGATCTGCAGTCTTTAGGAATTTTTTTTATATAAAATCCAAAATAAAATGGTTGTGCATATATGATGCTGTGAGTAGAGTTCATTGTTTCTTTGGAGAGCCCCCCACCCAAACTGGGGCTTGCTGCTCCTGCAAGCAGCTGTGGTGCTGCCTGATGGATTTATTAATAGAGCCTTATCAGTCAAAGCATGGCTATAAAATTAGGAGCTGGAGCTGCAGGGACTGCCGCAGAAGTTCTGTTGATTAATATACTGGTATTGACCCAGGGCAGGGAGTGCCTCAAGGAGCTCCTGCTCTGAGCCAGTGGTGTTAAAGAGATGGGAAACTGGTAGGAGCCCAAGGAAATGGGAGTTTAGGCTGAGGAAACTAAACACCCGTTCCTTGGGGTATGCAAGTAGGTGACCAGCCCGAGTGTCTGCAGGAGGGCAGCTGGGAGCACACAGCAGCTCATCCAGACCTCTGACTTTTTACCAGAGGACTATTGCTGTGTGGTCCAGTGGAGCCCAGCTGGAAAAGCAGGAGAGTCCTGAGCTTCTGGCTGGAAAGGGAGCTGGATAAAACCCAGCGTTGTTGCTTCACAAGGTACATTTTGCTTTGGTTTTTTGCTTTTTTTCTTTTTTCCCCCCAAAACTATTTCCCTAGCCCCATCTGTTTTCCTCTAGAGCTGGGGTTTGGGTTACCCTGCTGACAGCTGCAACTTTAAACCCACACAGCAGCGGGGCTGCAGCCGCAGCAGGAGAGAGAAGCCAGAGCAATTGCTACTGCCTGGGTTTTTTTTCTTCTTCTTTTTTTTATTTCTTTTTTTCTTGTCTCTTCACCCTGAATAGATCATGCAATAGTCAGCTTAAAGAAGCTTGCCAGGGAAAAGCAAAAACAAATGGTGTTCATTGTTTTGACTTGCTCTTCTCATTGGAAAAGGGCCATGGGCCCATCCTTCCGGATTTTTTTTTTATGTGTTTTTGCCTCTATAAACAGAAGCTCTTATTTTTCGGTATAAACAGCTCTCCTTCGAGAACTTTATGGTCCCCCCCTCCTCCTAAGAGCAGCAGTGAAGAAATGCAGCAGACCATACTAAAAATATCTCGGAACTGGGATTTTTAGGAGGGCAGCAAGTGGCGCATTGGCAGCATCGGTGCTGATCACGTGAGGTAAAAAAACCTCAAGCAAATGAAATCCGTACCCTGTCTTCCCACTTGATTCCACTAAGTCTGCCCTAGCAGGGGAGGAGGGTGCATACATCCATCCTGAAAACAAGTGCAAGGGCAGGCTCTGGTTTAATGCTGCCTTTGTGTGACCCTCCATGGGTGGGCCAAGGGCTGTGCCACCTCCTACTGCAGCAGCACGAGCAGCAGGACAGGCCTGAGCACTGCACAGGGGCACCTCTCCAGAGCTTCACGTTTCCTACACAATATCAAAGTCCGGCCTAAAGTCTGCAGGCTGAGACATTGCATTTTAAATACCTGGGACTAACACTGCCACCTGGGAAGGAGCATCCATGGGGTGAATTTGGGTTTTGTGACCATCCCACTGGCCTAGTGCAAAGCTGGCAAGACAGATTTCATCACTATCACAAAAGAAAAAATAGAAAGCAGTCGAAAAATAATCATCACAAGCAAGTTCTAGTTTGGCTCACGTGACTGCCTCACGCAAGCCATACTGCCCCAGGCGTGGAAAGGGGGAGCAGGAAGGAAGGTGGAGGGAAAGGAAGGGCAGGAATGCTTTAAACCAGCTTTGCCACCCAAAGCAGCAAACACTGTGAATACAGTTCTGCTTCAGTTAATTTGCGAGGGACCAAGCAGTTTCAAAACAAATCCACCCCTTTGCACTCTGAAAGGAGAGGCACAGGCCGTGCCCCCCTGCCACCCTTTCACTTGCACTCTTGCAGATTACCTTTGTGCTGTGGCATTTCCCACAACACTGGGTTAGTGCTAGGAGACTGGGCAATCCAGGCAGTCATAGGAAGCCAAGATTTGACTCATTGCTTAGGGGTGGTTTGGGTAGGGAGCGTGGAAAAAAGCAGAGAAAAGGCTTCGGGATGGAACTGCAAGTGCCCTCCTTCTGCACAGGGAGACTCAGCTGTAAAGCAGACTGTTCTGCACAGTAGGCAGGGAGCAATGTGGGAGCAAGTAAGCAAGGGAAGAGTGCCACAGGCCGGACTACTAAGCCAGTATAGAAAAAGAAGGGAACAGGGTTGATTTGTCAGTGCTGCCTGTGGCACTGAGCCAGGCAGTGCAGAATGCCCCTCCTGCCCCAAATTTAGTTCTTCCACAAGGTTACATCTTAAAAAAGAAGTAAGGAAGTGATGCTAAGGTTTTGCATTACTGTGCAAGCAGATCTGCCTTTGCCCTTGCAAGGGTAGAGCCAAGCACAGTCATGGGAATGGTGCATTTCAGTCAGCAGCAGCTTATTTGTGTCTGTAAATACACGCAGCCTGACCACAGCTAGCATTCCTGAATGAAAACTCCAGCAGAAGGCATCGAGTCAAATGTGATGGAAAAATGTCAGTGCTTGTCTAGCCGAGCTGGAATCCGGATGCCATTGCAACATCAACTCCTCCTGTTTCCCCAGCCACAGCTGATGGCTGCTGCTGCAGGGCCGCTGGGGCTGGGGCTCACCAAAGCCTTTTCCCTGTGCTGCTGGTCTGGGGGCGGAGAGACCATCATTCCTTGGGAAAAGTCAAGGCCAATGGCAGCATTATTTGTTTTGTTCCTTGTGGAGATGCAGTGAAACTCTTGCCTGTCACACAAGCCTCTTTGCCCTCTGTGGTGGACTAAGAAGGTGCTCAGCAGCTGAAGGCAAAGCCCAGGCTCTGGAATATGAATGCTCCACACTCTTGAATCTGTTTGACCTAGCATTTCTCCAGCCATGTGGAAGGCGAAGGAGCTACCGTATTTAGAAAAGGATCACTAAGATGCCTGGCAGGAAATACCACAGTGAGGTAACTCACTGCATCTGCAGCCCAGCAGCATCTCCTGGCCCTTATATCCCAGAACCATCTCCATATCTGAACACACGAACTGGAATTGACTGTTGTTCTCTTCTCCACTGCCAGCCTGCCAAAAGCCAAAACAATACAGCAGAGACACAGGAGTTTATTTCATCCTGTCCCTTTATCCATGCTCACTAGTTTATGCTGGTGTCCACTGGATGCAGCCTGTCAGAAACTTCTCCGTTCAGCTACCACAACCCGGGATCACCCAATCTGCATGTGGGCAAAGGTTGCAACCACGGGTTTGCAGGACCCCATCATGCACAAGGACATGGAGGCTTTATTTTCTAAATTACTTGATTGCATTTTACTACAAATCAACACTATCAAGGCAAGCATGCTGATGATTAGCAAAACAAGTATAACTATACTACAAATTACTGCCATTGTTGTGGTTTAACCCCAGCTGACAATGAAGCCCCACACTCCCCTGCGGTGGGATAGGGGAGAGAATTGGAAGAGTAAAAAAGTGAGAAAACGTGGGTCGAGACAAAGACAGTTCGATAAGTAAAGCAAAAGCTGCATGCAAGCAAAGCAAAACAAGGACTTCATTCCTTCAGAGTCTGGCTGGCAGGCAGTCAGCCAGTCTCAGGAAAACTGGGCTGTTTCACGCATAATGGAGACTTGGGAAGACAAACGCCATGACTCTGAATGAACCCCACTTCCTTCTTCTTGCCCCAGCTCTTTATGCTGAGCATGATGCCATATGGTCTGGGATATCCCTGTGGTCAGCTGGGATCAGCTGTCCCAGCTGTGTCTGCTCCCAACTCCTTGTGCACCCCGATCATCCTCGCTGGTGAGGTGGGGGGAGTAGCAGAAAAGGCCTTGACTCTCTGTAAGCTCTGCTCAGCAGTAACTAAAATATCTCTGTATTATCAACACTGTTTCTAGCAAAAATCCAAAGTGTACTAGCTGCTATGAAAAAATTAACTCTATCCCAGCCAAAACTAGCACCAGCAAATATATAATTCAACAGCAGCAGAAATCCATATTACCAGTAATGAATATTAGGAGCAAGTCTATATTTCAATTCTACAAGTCACTATAAAATTACCACTAGTAAAACAGGAAATATCAGTAATTATTATTTGGGACAAGAGGAAATGGCTTCAACTTTTTAGGAAAAACTTCTTCACTGAAAGGGTTGTCCAACATTGGAACAGGTTGCGCAGTGAAGTGGTGGAGCCAACAAACCTGGAGGCGTTTAAAAGGCAAGTAGATGTAGCACTTAGGCACAGGGTTTAGTGATGGACTTGTCAGTGCGGGGTTAACCATGGGATTTGATGATCATAAGGATTGTCTCTAACCTAAATGATTCTATGATTTTATGATTCTAATCTAACCCTTTCTTTCCTGAAGAGGTCATGGTTAGCTTTGAAGGAATTCGAAAAACAGTGTGCTCAGAATGGCAGCAACTCTCCTCTTGTGCCTTCAGTTTGTAGGGTTATGGGATGGCAGCACAGACTAAAAATGTATACTCAATGGTTTTGAAGGTCTTTTCCAACCTAAATAATTCAATGCTTATATGCATGTGTGTGTCTATATATATGTGTGTGTCTGTGTCTGTACCCATACGTATATAAAATGTTACATAAAATGTTACCACTACCAAGTGCTCATCAAACCCATCCCAGGAGTGGGGCCAGCTGACAGTGTACAAAGTTTCCCTTGCACAATGTATTGGGTTTGATAAGATAGAGTTCATTTTTCCTTAGCAGCCCTCACAGTGCTGTGCTTTGCACTGGTAGCTGGGAGGGTGTTGATAACACGCCACTGTTTGGGCTCCTGCTGAGCAGCGCTGTCCCTCTGACATTCTCCCCCATCCAGGGGCTGGGAGTGGGCAAGATCCTGGGAGGGAACACAACCAGGCCAGCTGACCCAAATCAACCAAAGGGATATTCCATACCCTATGACGTCAGCTTGGATATAAAAGCTAAGGGAGGGAGGTGGAACAGGGAGGCATTCGTGACTCTACAATGTTTGCTTTCTGGAGCAACCACTACGCGTGCTGAGGCCCTGCTTCCCGGGAAGTGTCTGAACATCACTCGCTCATGGGAAGTAGAGATTAACTTTTCCCTTTGCTTATGCATGTGCAAACTTTTGCTTTTCTCTTTTTTTGCTTTAGTAAACCGCCTTATCTCAACCTACGAGTTGTGTTCCATCTTATTCTCTCCCCTGTCCCACTGGGAAGTGGTAGAGCGGCTTGGTGGGCACCTGGCACCTAGCCAAGGTGAACCCACTACAGTCCTTTTTTGCACTCAAACGTGGGATGAGATAAAGGCAGATATATACATATATTGCATGCTATAGGAAATAGTAAATCATAGTTATTGAGTAGCAAGCTCCTGTGCGGGACACAGAGTTTGTCAGCTGCACTGCTTATCTCTTTATTTTGCTGAGTTTGGGAACATGTTAACACAAACAATGGCTCTGTGCTTTGCCCTTACACTGACGGCCTTGTTATGCGGGGGGAGCTATCTTCTGGGGACGATGAGGGAATACACCTCCTTCTCCCTGCCCGAGATTGATGTGAATGCTTTTGTAATGCAGGCTCCCATGGTCTTTGCTCATCCTTATGTAAGCCGTTTAATAGTGTTAATAATATTAGCTAATACTGTTGGTATGCTATGGAGTTCATGGAATCTGGCATCATCCTGGTGTAAGAGAAAACAAACTTTAGGTGAGGAGCTATTGAAATCTGCTCTGAGGCATCCAGTTCCTGGGTGGCAGGGTGCGTGGAAGGATTTGGGCAGGTTTCTAGGGCGGTTATCACCTCCCATTACCTGGGACTTTACACCTGAACAGGTAATCAACCCTGACAAACTGACCCGTGAACTGATGGAAGGGTGCCTTGCCTACCCCAGTAAAAACCAGCAGCTTCTTGCCCTGTACTGGGGCCTGGCCTGTGCCTACAGAGCCACTGTTCAATACTCTCAGAGGCCTGCAGCTGAGGCAGGAACCCAAACTGCATTTGAGAACACTGTGGCTGAGACAGGCACTCAAACCACAGCAACTACAGTAATTGTCCCAGAAGTGAAAACAAAAAAATGGACAAGGCAAGTTACAGGCCCACACCACCAGTTAGTGAGGGAGAAAGAAGAAGAGGAAGAAGAAGAAGAAGGGGAACTAACTGTAGGAAAGGAGGGGTTAGATCAAGAGGCAGGTCCTTCAACAAAGAAACCAAAAGGAGTGAGGCTAATTAAACAGGAAACCAAAGCTACTCGGACCCTGACCTCATCAGAGCTTCGAGACTTGCGAAAAGATTACAGCCGCCAGCCAGGTGAGCCAATTTCTGCCTGGCTGCTCCGATGCTGGGATAATGGGGCCAACAGTCAGCAGTTAGAAGGTCACGAAGCCCAACAGCTGGGATCCCTTGCTAAAGATCGGGAAATTGAAAGAGGAATTGGAAAAGAAGGAGCAATTTGCAGCCTCTGGAGACGGCTTCTCTCAAGCGTGAGGGCAAGATATCCATTTAAGGAAGATCTTGTGAACTCCCCGGGGAAGTGGACCACTGCAGACGAAGGTATCCAGTATTTGAGAGAATTAGCAGTGCTGGAAATCATCTATAGTGATCTAAAAAGTGACAGGGTCACTAAAGATCCGGAGGATGCCCCTTGTACAATGGCCATGTGGAGGAAGGTGGTTCACAGTGCCCCTGCATCATATTCTGGCAGCTTGGTAGCATTGTATTACCCACAAATGGATAAACCAACTGTAGAGATGGCATCCGCCTGGATCCGAAATGTTGACGAAACTCTGGGTACTTCCTCAGACCTACAAGCCAGCAGCCCAGCTTCTAGGGGCAACCCAAGAGAGGGGTCCTCTCCTTCCCCAGTCAGAGGCAAGGGAAGCCCCAAGCGCAGGCCACGTGGTGAACTCTGGTTCTTTCTGCGTGACCAGGGCGAGGACATGAGGAAGTGGGTTGGTGAACCCACCTTTAAGCTGGAAGCCCGTGTCCGTGAACTGAGAGGGAAGAGAGTTGTTAAGAAGGGGCCACCCAAGAAGACTGTCGGTGGAGTTGCTGCAGAAAGACAAGAAGGCAATCAGCGATCTCCCAGGTATAAAAGAACTAAAATCACTTCCTTTAACCCTGCTGAGGGAACTTCTGATCTGGCATTGCAAAGGTCAGACAGTGAATACTCTGACCAGGAACAGGAATAGAGGGTCCCTGCCTCCGGCCAGGAGGAGGAAGGGGATGACCGAGTATACTGGACTGTGTGGATTCGATGGCCTGGCACATCAGATCCACAGAAGAATAAAGCTTTAGTAGATACTGGTGCACAGTGTACACTGATACCATCAATGCATAGGAGTGCAGAATCCCTCTGGATCTCTGGAGTGACAGGGGGATGCCAGGAGTTGTCTGTATTAGAGGCCTAGGTCTCACCTGGAACCTCTGGCAAAGGACCTCAGGAGAAATCCAAGGTTGACCATTAGGGTTTTGGAGTCGGAGTTACCAAGGATCAGAAGCCCACTATTCTCCAACTGAAAAGGAGATATTAGCAGCCTATGAGGGGGTTTGAGCTGTCTCAGAAGTGGTTGGGACAAAAGCGTGTCTCCTCTTGGCACCACGACTGCCCGTCCTACACTGGATGTTCAGAGGAAACATCCCCTCATCACACAACCAGTGCTACATGGAGTAAGTGGGTAGCACTGATTCCACAAGGAGCCCAAGTGGGAAACCCAATTTCCCAAGAATCCTAGAAAAGATTATGGATTGGCCAGAAGCCAGAGATTTTGGACTGCTGCCTGAGAAGGTAACTTGTGCCCAGGAAGCACCACCATGTAACGAGTTACCAGAAAATGGAAGAGTCTATGCTCTGTTTACTGATGGATCCTGCCGTGTGATAGGAAACTGTCGGAGGTGGAGAGCCGCTGTGTGGAGTCCCACACGACGAGTCGTTGAGGCTGCTGAAGGGGAAGGCCAGTCAAGCCAATTTGCAGAGGTGAGAGCCATTCAACCAGCCCTAGAGATTTCTGAACAAGGAAAGTGGCCCAGACTCTATCTCTATACCAACTCCTGGATGGTGGCTAATGCCCTGTGGGGGTAGCTGCAGCAATGCAAGAAGACCAATTGGCAACACAGGGATTAACCCATCTGGGCTGCTGCACTGTGGCAGGACATCGCTGCACGGGTAGAAAACAGGACTCTGAAAGTACGTCATGTCGATGCTCACGTGCCCAAAAGTCGTGCCACTGAAGAGCACCAGAACAATGAATGGGTAGATTAGACTGCCAGGATTGGAATAGCTCAGGTAGACTTAGACTGGGAGCAAAAGGGTGAGCTATTTATAGCCCGATGGGCCCATGAAACATCAGGGCATCTGGGAAGGGATGCTACGTACAGATGGGCGCATGATCGAGGGGTGGACCTGACCATAGAGGCTATCACACAGGTTATCCATGAATGTGAAATACGTGCTGCCATCAGGAAAGCCACACGAGTAAAGTCTCCTTGGAACAGAGGGCGGTGGCTGGGTTTCCGGTATGGTGAGGCCTGGCAAATTGGCTATATTGGGCCATTGCCACGGACACGCCAGGGCAAGAGTTACATACTCACCATGGGAGAGACAACACCTGGCTGGCTGGAAACACACCCAGCGAACTATGCCACTGCTCGGAACACCATCTCAGGCCTTAACAGACACATTTTGTGGCAACATGGTACCCCAGAGAGAATTGAATTAGACAATGGGACTCAATTTCAAAATAACCTCATAAACTCTTGGGCAAAGAAACATGGCATTGAGTGGATATATTGCATCCCTTATCACACACAAGCCTCTGGGAAGATTGAAAGGTGTAATGGGCTGCTGAAGACTACTTTAAGAGTGTTAGGTAATGGGACATGGAAGCAGTGGGATGCAAATTTAGCAGAAGCCCCTTGGCTGGTCAACACTCGGGGATCTGCTAACCGCCCTGGTCCTGCCCAAACTAAACCCTTACACACAGTGGGAGGAGATAAGGTCCCTGAACTACACGTAGGGAAGTGGCTGGGGAAGTCAGTGTGGATTTCTCCTCGCATGAGAGGAGGCAAACCCATCCGTGGGATTGTCTTTGCCCAAGGGCCTGGGTGTACTTGGTGGATAATGCGGGAGGATGGGGAGACCCGGTGTGTGCCTCAAGGTGATTTAACCTTGGGATAAAATTAATCTGTAGTATACGTTGTATGTTGCAGGAAGTAAAGTAGAAGGAGTGACATAACTGATGAAGAATGAATTTTTGAGGAGCAAGGAAAATGCGATGACGACCTGAACCAGGCCGGTGCCCAACAGTCAATTGTGCTGCTTCTCCTGTCCTGACCACTCATCATGATGGAATGGAGCCCATGTCATGGATCTGAAGGGATGAAGGAAGCCCATGAAATGGAAAAATAAATATCTATCTTTGAAAGGATAGGGGATAGTAGTTAATGAAAATGTATGTTTGGTATAGAGATGGTTTAAGGATGTAGTTTAAGTTGTATGTGTGGGTAAGAAGGGATTCCAGTAATGAGACATAAATACAGTGAAACGGTTGGAAGATATATAAATTATGTGAGATCTGAGCATGATGCAAATGGTATGGAATAAAGGGCAGAGATTGTATTGGTTCTGACTGAGAGTTCATTTTTCCTTAGCAGCCCTCACAGTGCTGTGCTTTGCACTGGTAGCTGGGAGGGTGTAGATAACACACCAGTGTTTGGGCTCCTGCTGAGCAGCGCTGTCCCTCTGACATTCTCCCCCATCCAGGGGCTGGGAGTGGGTAAGATCCTGGGAGGGAACACAACCAGACCAGCTGACCCAAATCAACCAAAGGGATGTTCCATACCATGTGACATCAGCTCAGGTATAAAAGCTAAAGGAGGGAGGAGGAATGAGGGAGCTCTTTGTTACTCTAAATGTTTGTCTTCTGGAGCAACCACTACGCGTGCTGAGGCCCTGCTTCGTGGGAAGTGTCTGAACATCACTTGCTGATGGGAAGTAGAGATTAACTTTTCCCTTTATGTGTGTGCAAACTTTCACTTTTCTCTTTTTCTGCTTTAGTAAACTGCCTTATCTCAACCTACAAGTTGTGTTCCATCTTATCCTCTCCCCTGTCCCGCCGGGAAGGGGAGTGGTAGAGTGGTTTGGTGGGCACCTGGCACCCAGCCAAGGTGAACCCACTTAGCATCACAGAGCCTGGAGTCAGCCTGGCATCTCTGGTGAGGGCCCGCTCTGCCAAGGAACTACCATGGGGAACAAAGATTTGTGCACAGTGGGATACATCAGAGAAAGAGGCTCCATTTGGGGTAAAAAGTAAGTCCCTTTTATACCACAGAGACATAACCAGGCATAGGACACCACCACTTGGAGCAGCCAGCAGATGCTGCTGACTTCTATTGTGATCTGGCACAGCCAGTATGTGATGATGTAAATGGGACAGAACACAAGCTTGTATTGATTCTGGAAACCTCATGGACCTTTTACCACAGGGTTAAACACGCTCTCCTGATTACCTACAGGGTAATGGTTGTGTTAAAAGCTAAATGCCAGATCTTGAGATGGAAATGCCTGAGGAGCAAGATGTACTGTGGTAAAAATGTCTATCCTCTGTAGTGGTAGACTCCTAGCACCACAACAACAGAACCATCCAGGGGTTAAAAAGTTGTCCACCAGCTTTATGCAGAGTTATTGTCATGTTTGTAGAATGAATTAGAAAAACATGGATTAGAAAAAGAATTCAATTTTGTTAATCAGAGTGTCCAAACGAGGTTACGATCTATAAAGCCAATTGTGTTGCTTGGGTCATATATGTCCCAATTATCATCAGTACTAAGCCAACTCTGTAGACAGCAGCATGTAGAATTAGGACCGGTGAGATTACAGTATCTTTGACAATTCATGTTATTAACGTTCCGTGTAAGATGCCACAGTCCATTAAAACCCCCTTTGTTTGTACTTGCTGATTCATTATTTCAGGTCCATGAGGTTTCCAGAATCAATACAAGCTTGTGTTCTGTCCCATTTACACTGAAACCATGCTTGGGTGTGATTGTAACACAAAGTGTAATTACAGTGCCTTATCTTTTTCACCCAAATTGAATTTGTGTCCTGGGGCATCATAATGCACCATGGGGCCTCACCACATGAATGTGCTTTAAAGGTTGTTGATAATTTGGTGTATTGGGGAGTAAGTATGCCAGATTAGGTTGACACCAAGATGCTTCAGAGACAGGTTCTGCTGAGCATAAAAGTTTGGCATCTAATGATCAAGGGTAGTGTAAGAAATGCCAACAATCCAATCTCTTGCCTGCTCAGGAAATTATATTCATAAATTGAACAATGTGATCACTATTCCATCCTTGAAATAAGGGAACAAGCAATAATGTAATTATGAGATATGATGTGTATAATGTAACAGTTATAAAAAAGACAAATGCTCATCATGGTGATGCGTAAGGTTGGCGCTACCCAGGGTGTGCCTAAAGGATATGTAACCCTGGAGGAAAAATAATCTGTGGTGTGAGTTGCATGTTGTAGGAAGTAATGTAGCAGGAATTACCTGAACCAAGGAAGAGTTTCACAAGGAACCAGATGAGTGCAGCAATGATCCAAACCAAGTCAGTGCTGATGCTCAACAATCGACTGTATTGATTCTCCTATCCTGAACACTCATTGTCTTAGTTCAAAAGACA